>VZTY01026742.1:0-17857 GCA_013400935.1 Turnix velox
CTATGATTCTATGATTTTCATGTGTTACGCTCTCAATTTTTGTCAGTTCACTGCTTTTTTGTCAGCAGGTTTTGTGTACTTCACCACCTGTATTGTAACCTGCCTGTGCAATGACAAGTAAACGTCTTGTTAGAAAGAAGCATTTGTTTTATCTTCCTATTGCTCTTGTTTATGTGTTTCCTTTTACTGTTTTGTGAAATGGTGGTGACATTGCATCGTAAAGTGATGCTGCACATTTGCTTCCAGAAGTAGAGGGTACTTCACATTTCACTAAAACCAAGGCCTTCTCTAGTACCGTTTCCAAAAATCTTAAGATAAATCCCTATTTTACAGAAACAGAAGTCCATTAATATGTTTTGACCTTCTAGTACACATGAACATACAATAAATGCTTCAACTGTTTGCTCAGTTCTATTAAAATACTCTGTTAGGTTTCAGGTTGTTCAGGGATTTATTTGTGGCAGCTTGGAAGTTTGATGGAATGATGTTATGAAACTATCATGTACATCACTGAGGATGAGAGCTGTGTGCAGGAGTTTTATGGCTGAGAAACTTGTAATGAGCAAATGAGTTGGAAGACTTTGCATCTGGCAGTTCCCCAAGGCGTAGTGGTTATCCATGTCATCAAAATGTGTTTTCATTTAAAGACAAAAAGTGCCTGTGGCATCAGTGAAGAGCTTCTAAACCAAGATTTTATAAAGTGTGTCCATTTAAACAAAGTCCACCTCAGTACCAGTGTATTTGTGATGATAAACTGAATTTTTTCTAGCTGTACAGTATAAATAAATAAAACATATGAAAGGAGAGCCTTACCTCTGTGAACAAGTTACTAAAGAGCTTAAAAAAGATCATCTAAGGAGTGAAAGTAAAGCAGTAAGAGGACATACCTTTCAATTGATGAAATTCCTGTTTTGTTCCAAACCTCCTCTTAAAACTGCAAATGAGTGGGTGAGTGTTGCCCATGGCCTGGATTTATTTGTGGCAGGCTTAGAAGTTTGATGGAATGGTGTTGTGAAACTGTTCTCTCAGGATGAGAGCTGTGTGCAGGGGTTTTATGGCTGAAAAACCTGTAATAAGAAACTTGTAACCTCAAAGATGTGCAGGGATGCTAGCTGTTGGATAATGCCAACATTTTGTGTCTTAATCACACAATTTTGAAAACCTGGTGGCTTGGAAGTCCTGGAAGCATTGAAACAGACTTAAATTTAAGAATAAATATCATGGGGAAAGTGCTGAGGGCAAGGAAAATTTCATGTTCAGGAGCTACTTTAAAAAGACACCAATTCTGAGATAATCCAAAATCCTGTAGTTCTTAGTGGTTAATGCAGTTGTTGTGTATTTTACTTGGGCAGAAACTCACAGTTATGCCATCTAATGTTTTAATTAAAGGCAGGACATTTATCTGTATTTGTGGTGCCTGTTCCAGAGTGTACACTAAGGGCATGCATCAGTTGCAAGAAACTTTGTACCAATATTGCCATCTTCTTTCAAATTTCCTTTTTTTTGCACTTGACACCCATCTCTTAACAGCCTGGTTTCTCAGGGAGTTCACAGAGGTGGTAATTCTGCTTTTTGGAAGGATTTCTAAACTTTGAAAGTCATATTCATCATGCCACAATGGGTTTCTGTCCCAGTGATGTCTCATGCTTACTGTGATAATTAAGAAACATTAATTTGGGCACCAAATACATGGCTACTGACTGACAGTTTGAGAGGCAATGTCAGTGTGTGTTTTTCATCACTGTGATTACCCACGAGTAATCTCTTGCTTGAATTCTACAACTGTGTACCTTCTTCAATGTGGAGAGCCTGATTTATGGGGAACATTTTTGCAGAATGTTTTTACGTTTACATTATGTAGGAATCAAATTGTGCTGTTGGAGCGGGTCCAGAGGAGGGGCACAAAGATGGTCAAAGGGCTGGAGCAACTGCCCTATGAAGACAGGCTGAAGGAGTTGGGGTTGTTCAGCCTGGAGAAGACAAGGCTCAGAGGGGACCTTATAGTAACTTCTCAGTACCTGAGGGGGTCCNGCTAGATGTAGATGTGCATTACAAGGGGGTTGAAACAGAAGTGCCTCCTCTTTCTCCCTCCTCCATTTCTCCACCCGCATGCAAAAAAGCTGTGATAATTTTAAATAATTTTTTCATAAGGTCCTGATGATAACCCCTCTGCGCCCGACCTGGGCCTATAGGAAAGGTCTTGCAGCATCTGTAAAGTTGGCAGGAGCACAGTATTTCCAGACAGGCAGTACAGGGAGCCAGTCCCTGGCTTTGTCTGAGCAGCTGAGAACTTCATCTGAGCCCTGCCACGGTGTACAGTAACACTGACCTGTGCCATCAGCAAGGGAAGCACTGAGCAAGTGTTTGGGCCAGTATTTATATACCCTACATAGCAATCCTGGAAAGAGAGGGGGACAGGGAGTGTGAGAGAAATCCTGGCTGGACTGAGAGCAATTTTATTTCAGGTTTCTCTTATTTGAACAACATTATATAAATCCCCCTTGTCAAGCTTAATCTTCTTTTGTGAATCATAGCAGTCTCACTTCACCTCATGATCAGGTGGAAGGAACAGATTTAGAACAAGATATTTGAGGGTAAGTAATTGATTTAGTGTCACTTTTACTGCCAGTGTCCCAGGGCACTGCCTCCAGTGCTCAGAGCATATGGTAGCTGAGGAGAGGGGCTGCCTGCTGTGTCAGGGTGTTTCTGCTTGTGGGGTTTTTGTATATGGTTACAGGGGAATATCAGGTTGTTTCTTCATTTAGCAACATACTTGAAAAGGTCAGTTAGTATCCCAGAAAGAATACATACAAGTCTACTCCTGCTACTGGAAGTAGTGCAGGTAGTTTAAGGTGCTGTCTGTACCTGTAGCTTTTTAAAGCATCCCTTTTTGATGTATAAAGATGGTTGTACTTGCATGACAAGCCTGGTATCCAATATTCTGCTTTTACTTTTGCTCCAACTTTTGTCTTTGGTTACATCAGTTGCACTGGTGCACTGGTTTTCTAAAAGGAGCATGACAATAGTTAATTGATGTTCTTGCATAGCTTGGTGTAAAAGATTTTAAAAAATGGCAGGGAGGGAGTGGGTTATTGGGAGAGAAAAATTCCTCCTCCTTCATGAATCATACAAGGTGACACAGAACATACACTCCTTCAGGATATTGCCTGATAACAGGAGGGAAATGAGTGTTTACAGCAGACTGTTACAACCACTGTGAAAGAGATTCTCCCTCCCCTACCATCACAGAGGTAGCTTTTGAAAAATGAATCTTTTTCCATTACTCACCAGTATCTTTTTCAGCAGCCTCCTCAATGCATAGAGACTGCTGAGTTCATTAGTCTTTTTTTGTTTGCATGTTCTAGGGTGTAATTTTAAAAGCCAGGTTACCTAAAAAGGGGATAATTCTTCTAAAACTCTCTCCTGGCAGCAACATGTGAAATCTGTACAGTTCAACATTGATGTTTACTATGGTTAGCTCAGAGAAGATTAATGTGTTGCTTAAAGAACACAGCGTTTCCCTGAATGAAATTTATCAGTTGACAGCCCTGGAATTACTTCTTTAAGTTAGGAAAATATAGACTTTGGCACTAGTTGAAGATTTTTGGAGGTGAGTGGGAGGGTGGCTTGCAACTCCAGAGGGTGTTAGACATATAGTGAATATGTGTTGAAAACAAAAGTGTATTAAAATAACTCTAAGCCTGAGACTGAAACTAGCAAAAATAAGGAAATACAAAATAGAGCTCACATTATATCCCTAACTTTTCTTGTTAACACTGAAGTTTTGCATGCATTGGACATGTAACATAAGCTGCTATCTGCTAGTTTAAGACTGACAAATTAAAGGATAAGAGCAGTGGTGGTTGCCAGGTAACAAAAGCAATCTGTATGAGAATCTGTAGGAAAGCATGTATGTATCTAATGGTCATGATTTCCTATGTGTATCATATATTCCACATTTTGGTTAGAGCACTTGTTATCACAAACACTAGAAACATTAAGAAACTACTTTGGGAAATGCAACAGGCAAGACAGAAATGTGTATTATATGGACAATTAACACTAATAAAACTAATCTGCTGGGGAATTCTCTCATTATGAAGCTATTTCAGTACATAGGCACTAAAAAACAAAAAAATCACCTGCCTTCTTACCAGTGATTTATTTTATTTTATAGAGAGCACTGTCACTTCTATTTATGGTTTGTGAATAAATTACAACTGCAAGCAGAAACCTCCTATTTTTTTCATTTTCCTTACCCAAATTTACCTCTGGTTCTATTTGAAGGTGGTGCAAGTGCTCATTTTTCTAGTATCTTGGCCAAAAGGCAACTAATAAGAAGTGAAACTATGTTGACAAGTGATTTAACACAGTGTATTGGGACACAACAGATTAGTAATTATTAGTCTACATCCTCAGAGTTGTATTATTATGATTGTACATCCCTAGGTAATCACACCTTGACATTTTTTACTGTTGCTGTACTTTATTATTACTATGCCTTTTACTACTAGAGCTATACACATGGTTTACCATTGAACTTGTGTAGTTCTTACAAAGCATAAACTGTTCTTCAGTAACTCCCTGTGTGTATACAATTACTGTGTGTTTATGTAGCTTTACCTGCTGATGACAGGGATAAAAAAAGCTCTTTCACATACAACCAGGGAATGTAAACTGCAAGTGCTGTGGAGTAAGTGATGTAGTGTGGGGTTCACCCAACCTTACAATGAGGTAGGTTGTTTTTTTCCCAGCTAATTTAGTGAAATATTTTCTATTTTGCCTGTGAGTGACATTCAGGGGAAGTTGTAGAGCGTAATGTTGGGTTTGCAGACATTGCAGGACTTAGCCCAGAGAAGAGAATAGCCACTGAGCTTAATTTGACCTGTTCACAAGGAGTTTGTTATAACCTTGTATGAGCTCTATAGGGATATTTGGTCTTTATGATGGAGTTATCTTGACCCTTCCTAAGCTTCACAGAGAGATGCTTTAATGGCATGTTAACCTACTGATCAGTGAACTCTGTGCTAATGGGTCATGTTGTAGGCAGAGATTTTCTCTCTGATAGCTAGGATTATCCGTGGAAACTCCAATTACCTGCTGGGGCTGGGGTGAGAAAAGTCACGCTGCCTCTTTTGCACTTGTGTCAGTAGGAATTGGAACAGCACTGCCTGTTGCAGGGGCTAATGTTGGGGCTCTTTGACTGTTGTTAATATGCCTGGGAGGGCTTTCACCTGATTGCCTGATAAGATCACATGAAATCCTAAGCTGAATGAGACCAAACTCCTCTTCCAGAGGTTTCACAAAACTGATAGCTAGGAAGGCTAGAAACAATGGATGTAAATTGGAAGGGGGTAGATTTAGACTTGACATAAGAAAGAAATTCTTTACAGTGAGGGTGGTGAAGCACTGGAACAGGTTGCCCAGAGAAGTTGTGGATGCCCCCTCTCTGGAGGTGTTCAAGACCAGGCTGAACAAGGCACTGAGCAGCCTGATGTAGTGGGAGGTGTCCCTGCCCATGGCAGAGGGGTTGGAACTCGATGATCTTTAAGGTCCCTTCCAACCCAAACTATTCTATGATTCTATAAGGCTTCCCATGAGAGGACAGTAGGAATAACGTTTTTATGATGTCCCTGACCTTTTATTAAAAATCCAAGCAGAAGCAAAGATACATTTAGTGGTCATGGCTCTGTTTTGTCACAACCTAGTTGTGTTTGAGGTTAAATGTGGATTATGTTGAGTGTTTTCTAATGTCAGAAGCCAGCCTGCCCCTTAGTCATTCTGGAGATGGAAACTCTTTCTATGAGGGTGAATTTGTAGAAATAGGTGCATGTCTTAATTGAAAGTGATTCTCTGTCATCCTTAAGCAAAGTATGAGGAACAAATAACAGGTAGTCTCTGGGGAAAGTTTGAGATTTATTTCCCTAGGGAGGAGAGGGCTAAGTGTCATTCATGATGATATTTCTAATGATAGCATGCCAGTGTTGTGGTAGCTTACCTTATAAAGGATCAATTTTGAAGAAAATTGAGAAGAGATGTCCTTTATCTGTGTAGACTGAGTTTCTAGTTAGAGAAAGACACTAGTTACAGACTGGTATCTTAAATAGCTGATAACTGATGGACAGACTGATTGGACAAACTGATTTCTAGCAATATACTTTCCTAGGAATAGGATTTATTTGCACTTCAAGTTGGTTTTCTCAGTGTTGCTTTGTTCTTTTATAAAGCCACGTTTCCATGCAGAGATGGCAAAATGGGCATGAATTTACTTTCTATGCCAGCGTCTCCTCAATTGGGATAGATTTTGGTGTCAGAAGAATGGCATGTTTTCTTTGCCATCACTTGCTTATGATAACTTTGGGATTTCTTCAGGCTTTGTAATTAACTTAAAAGCAAAGGATGAAGCAAAAATTTGTTTAGGCAATCAAATAAAACTGTTTATGTTTTGGGAGTAAAAGCTTGTTCTGTGTTCAAGCAAGTTCCTGCTTGGCTCCCATCTCTCCCAGAAGTGATTTGTGCCTTTTCTTATACACCTTTGAATTTATAGCTGGACATTTACCCTGACCTGAAACCTTTCCTGATCAGAAATTTTAACTGTGCCTACAGATGTCCCTTACAGCAATGCCATTGGCACGATGGCACAAATATTTAAAAATAGAACTGATACTAGAGTTTACTCCTTGAATGGATAGTGAGGATTGGATTTTGAATTGTGTTTTCAGATCACTAGGAAGTGCCTTGTTATCACTGAATATCTCCTATGAAGGAGAAAAACTTTATTTAAAGCAGTTGCATCAACAGCATTGTGTGTAGATACACACATAGTATTTTATTTAGTGTTTAAGTAAAACACTGCTTAGCCTGAGAGCAGGTGCACATTTGACAACGTGTATTTACAGAAGACTGTAGGCACTGTGGGCACTTTGGGCACTGAGTCCCTTGATCACTGACCTTTATCTTTTTCCCTGCATACAGGAAGTCCAGCCTTATTTGAGCAAGACTTACTTGCTAAACCAGTGCTCATTTAAGCAGACCAAGAATGCAGAGAATTACACATGGTCATTGGTTTAGAAATAGTGTGAACAGTCTTTTCAAGTTTATCTTAGTCTGTGACATGATATGTGAGTACTTGCAGCATGGAGAAGACTCAAACTGGCATAAAAATATTCTGGATGAAATATTCTGATTTTTCTTAATCCTTTGCCATCCAGATTGTTACTTGGCCCACAGGCTGTGTGCTTGAAATCTCTCTCTTAAGGTCAGCTTACCCTTTACTTAGATTTTGCCCTATGTGCCAAGGCACTGAAGCAGGACCATGGTTTCTGTTAAAATGAAAATAAGCCTTTGTAGCTATTTACTGTATTCCATGGCACCTCAAAAAGCATATGTGTAAAGGAGGATTTTTAATTACCAAGCACATTGTCTCAGTGCTTTGACTTGGAAAATTGCATATCAGTATTTAGATAGTTTAGTAGATCATTCATTCCTCCCTCTTAAGCCATAAATAATATCCTTCAGCTTCTCAGGAATGTTGTTCTGCTTACTTTTGGTAGTTACAGGTACCTGTAAAGTATTAATCATCAAGGTAAAAATAAATGAAGGTTGGTAATTGTAAAAGGCTATATATTTTGCTAAATTAAAAAAAAACAAACATCCCAACCCTTTCCATCCCTGTATCTCCTTTATTTCATCACTACAGTGGCTCATTGTGACATGGAGTAAGAATTTTTCCTATTAACCTTGAAACATATCTTTGTGTTTATTGTCAGGACCTTACTGGCAAATTGAGCTTGACAATGAGATGGTGAAGACAAGGGGAAGCAGGGCGAACTGGGACATGCAGTTCTGCTAAAACCTTTCAAGGTCCATAGAGTGCTTTTTCCTTTCCAGTGACTCCAATTACCAGCTTGGCAGACAGTTCAGTTAGCTAATCATTAATGTGGTACCTGTGAATTATGGAATTTTTAACTATTTCTCTTGGTAATGAACTTTTTTCTGTGCTAAAATGCTCTTCTTCCTGATGCTTTGTGAACCCTTAATGGAGATAAGCCCACTGAAACATGACCTCAGTTGTTCTTAGGGTGGGTTGCTCAGCCTTTCTCCAGTGCCATGTTGTTACCTTGGCTTGGAAGAAACCAGTTCTTCTGGCATCCTCTCATGGCCAGCAACTTTGGACACTCTCCCACGATAGGTGCAGTTGGTGGACAGCCCTTTACAGCCCCAAAGGTCAGGCAGCAACATCCCTGGGGCTCCTGGTGCCTTTGCGGTTGACATGCTGTGCCATGCTCTTCACCTGGGATAACTTTTTTCTCCTTTTATTGAAAAATGCTTCTAATTAATATTTTTGTTGCAAGTGTAGCCTTATAGTTCTGGTTGCTTTAGTAGACATGTGGCCTTTAGCTATTTTATCCTACTAAGAGGAGGATGAGGTAGGCTGATGTTCATCCTTATCCCTTCTTCACACAGCTTGTCTACCCTCCAACATGTGGGTTTGAGTGTAGCTTTATCCCCTCTTTTTTAAGCACACTAATGGAATGAATTTGAAAGGATTGCCCTTGCATTTGGCTAGAGCTGCTTTGTTCTCATCCAGCATCCTAAGTCAAGCTCAAATCTGCTATTCCTCTCCTCTGCCTTCAAAGTGGCTGTTGGAGCACTTCTGCAGCATGTCCCCATTTGCACTACTCTGACATTGCAGTCTGTCCTTCCACAAGAAGTGCTGTGGTTTCTGACCCAAATCGTGACACTTGGCAGCAATCCTGGCTAGCTAGCTCTCACTCTCTCTCTATCCATCCATGATTTGCTTCCTGAAAAGAGGAAGAAGCACATAGATGGTACAAGATTTTTTCTTTATTTTATACCTTGTTAAAAGAAAGGGAGGACTAGAAACAATGGATGTAAATTGGAAGGGGGTAGATTGAGAAACACAGTAAGAAAGAAATTCTTTACAGTGAGGGTGGTGAAGCACTGGAACAGGTTGCCCGAAGAGGTTGTGGATGCCCCCTCTCTGGAGGTGTTCAAGACCAGGCTGGTCAGGGCACTGAGCAGCCTGATGTAGTGGGAGGTGTCCCTGCCTATGGCAGGGGGGTTGGAACTCGGTGATCTTTAAGGTCCCTTCCAACCCAAACTATTGTATGATTCTATGATTCTATCTCTTGATACTAGTGCAGGCATCATATAGTGGGTACTAACTGAGTTTCCTAAGCCTCTCAGCACAGCTGGGCAGTTATCACTAGGTGAAGAGTTTTTCTCCAGATCCTTTTCAGCAGTTTAAGGAAAGGAAATGACTTACTCCCTGGATGTGGCTGGACAGGGATGCTCTTTGTGGCCCCTTTCCCAGTTTTGAACAAGCCCAGCTATGATGGTGTGGGATAGGAGAAAGTAAAGTGCATATATGGTCAGAAAATGCCTGTGTATGAATGCTATCACACTTCTCCAGGGATCCTAAATCTGTCTCTCTTCCAAAATAAATCTGCTTTCTTTAGTTCCAAAATAAATGCTGATTTTTTTTTTTTTCTTGCTGGTTCTGTAGTGGTATGAAAAAATTACCTAGTTTCTATTCTGTTTTGTTGCTTACCAACAGGAGTTCTTAATTGCTTTCTAACCTGGACCAGAGAGCATGCAGTGTGAGTTCAGGTGTGATTTGTAAAGCAGACTATAATAAGAAAAAATAGTTTTCTTTCTTTTTGTTCATTTTAAGATTCTAAATTAAGAAAATATACTTTGCAGTCACAGAAAGACAAATATTGAATTTCATTTTGTCACTTCTGCCAAACTAATTTTCATCCTATACTTGTGCTAATGGGTCTTATTTCTCCCCTGGTGGTTTTTCTAATATTTCTGCTGTTTAACTTCATCTTAACTTTTTTCACTCTCTGAGCATTTTAGAATAAAGTATTATCTAACACTTAAATAGCAATTTGCCTACTGAGAAGATTTCAAAAGTCTCCATTGATACCTCTTTCCTGTAGGGAAATGACAAGTGCATGTTTTTACGATGAAAGCCAAGAGTGTATTAAGTAACTTACTCTGGGCATGTAAGGAATTTGTGTCATTCAATCCCAGACTAAGTGACTTGAGCATGTAATTAGCTTTCAGCTCTAAGCACACAAATGATAGGAAATTAATTATAGAAAAAGAAAAATGAAATACAGTGTGCTTACTTCACCTCTAGTGAGTCAGTGCACTATGTAAAGGGGACTGAGGAGGAGAGACTGCCTCTTGGTCCGGAGGCCAGGCATATGAATGAAATCTCTATAATGTAACATTGAAATAACCTGGTGTGATTGATGGGGGGAAATTAGATGAGTTTTCTTTCTCAAAAGAAGTAAAATTTAGTATCTCTTTTCAGGTTTTCCTCAAAATGCAGAGCATGCTCTGAATGACAGAGTGTTTTGCTTTTGATGTAGAGTCCACTGAAGTCAGCAGTAAAACTCTTTAACAGCAAGAGAGCAAACCAAAGGCTGCAGGGTTGTGATGCAGTTTAATGTGAAGAAGCCACTGCACCTTGGTTGCTTTCCATGATCAAGAATTTAATAGTTCAAAATGATGTAAATCATACAACGTCCAGTTTAGGGGGTTTAGAAGATTTTTCTCCTGTAGAGTTCAAAGTAGTTAGAAAGATGAGTGTTGAAAAAATTTCAAAACAAGCTCCATTTTATTTTAAAATGATAAATCAATTAAGATCAGAGAATATATCATGATGTGAACATAATTTTGAGAACTTTCCCTAAAAATGCTGTGTTTCTGAGCCTGCATGATGCAGTTCATTAATGGGAAGAAAGGGGAGATTTTATTATTAGGTGAATTTATGCTGTGTTTGGTGTCAGTGCACAAAATTACAGTAGGTTGTATGCCCAGCTGGAGAATACTGTGCATATAGTCCTACTCCAAGTATGCTGAGGAACCTGACAGCTAAACATTAGAGATGAGTTTTGTGCCCTGCAAGCTGGAGCACAGCTACAGTGAAATGATATAAATGCTGAAAATCTGCAAAGGAAAAGAGAGAAAAGCATGCAACGAAACTAAAAAGTTACTAAACTTGATAATATCAGCATTAGGAAAGTTAATGTTTATTGAAAATAAATATACTCAAATACAGACAATCTGAAATACTCTGACATATTTCCTCAGGGCAGCATTTCTCTTTATGAAGGTGAGATTGTACTCCATAGTAGAGGAGGTATCTTAGAAATCAGGTGGCTTCAGAGATTTCAGTGGAATAAGGTCACAGATAAGGATATTATTTCACAAAGGAATTACTGGTAAAATTAGAAGCCCTGGTGCCTGCTTTTAAAATACTTTGCTGCACAGGTTGTCAAAGGATTTAATAAGAAATACATATGTTTTAGATGTTGACAGTATCATGCTTCCCTTATTTATTGGCTTTGTTGCTTCCATGCTCTTGGAAATCACTTCTAATTGTTCTGAATAATTGCAGCCACACCTACTGGCAAGCCCAGAGCTGATATACTGGAAGCTGTTCCATGGCTGACATCAGCCAACAAACCATTTATGTTCTTAGCAGATGTTTTTAATTTCTTTTGCACGTGGGATTTACTTAGATCTATCCTCTTAGTTCAGTAAAGACCAGACAGGTCTTTCAGGCTGCTATCAGAAAATGCATCGACTGTGTTACTGGCACCTAACTTATATGGATGTCATTTATGGACAATATTGATATATTTCATGCATTATGAATTTCCTTTGTCTTTTTTTTTTTTTTTTTGGCTGTTTTGCAGAAGCTTAACATTTCTTATTTTTTAAGCTTCTAAATTAAAAAAAAGAAAAAAGGAAGAAAAAAAAATCCTCTACATTCTCTGCTTTTAGATTATAGGTCAACCTGGTGGCATTTGCTCAGGCTCTTCATCTTACTTGGTTCCCATCGTGAAATAGTGACTTTTGTTTCCCTTTCTTTTAACATCCAGAGTGCTTGGTTCTTTGCTTATTTATATTCTGTATGTTTTCACCAGTTTCTTATTTCTTCCTTGCAGTTCCATCCCACATTTTTATTTATTTTCATGCTATATGCCACAAAGGCTTTGATTCACATTTGAAAAAACGCCAACAAAACATTCACAAACAATGAAGCATGCAGAAATGAATGGATCTACAATGCAAAACATTAAACCCCCAAACCATACAGTCTTATAATATGCACTGTGAATCTTTTTGTGCTTGGGGTGATGAGATCTAAGAGAGGGAAAATAATATCCTTCTCTTTTGACAGTGGAGATTTGAATAAATTTTAGAATTCCACATTACTTGGGTTCTTAGATTTAATTTTTGCTTCATTACTCTTTGGTAGGGTAGCTACTGAAGCCTGCTGATGGCAAAAGGGTATTTCATCAGTGTACAGTATGAACACTTAGATGTAAAGTGTTTCTAAAGATTCTGGTTGGACCCTCAATGTCTTCCCTCTTCTGACAAAATACTCCTTTCTTGAAAAGAAAAACAAACCACCTGCTAAAAAGCAGAATTTTGAGCTATCACAGAATCCCATGAGGGCTGAGAAAGCTTCACTTTATTAAAATGTAGAAAGAAAATGATGTGCACTTGGGGAAAGAACCACTTCTATTATGCTCAGATCTCATAGAATCATAGAATAGTTTGGGTTGGACGGGACCTTAAAGATCATCGAGTTCCAACCCCCCTGCCATAGGCAGGGGCACCTCCCACTACATCAGGCTGCTCAGTGCCTTGTTCAGCCTGGCCTTGAACACCTCCAGAGAGGGGGCATCCACAACCTCTCTGGGCAACCTGTTCCAGTGTTTCACCACCCTCACTGTAAAGAATTTCTTTCTTATGTCAAGTCTAAATCTACCCCCTTCCAATTTACATCCATTGTTTCTAGTCCTCCCATCCGATATCATATTAAAAAGTCCTTCCCCTGCCTTTCTGTAGGACCCCCTCAGGTACTGATAAGTTACTATAAGGTCCCCCTGAGCCTTCTCTTCTCCAGGCTAAACAACTATAGAAGAGTTAAAATGACATGCATGCAATGCCTTATACCCACATATTCCTTAATATGCTTTAGTTTCAGCATGAACACATTAGATTGTATTAGCAAAGAAAATTACACACTCCTCCCTCCCCACCTTTTCCTCAGAGATAAGGTACCAAGATGTTTGTATTGATACAGTTAACAGTTTACAGCTATTCTTGCTTTTGGAAAGCTTCAATTACAGTCATCTCCAGGCTCCAATCTGTGTTGCACATGACCATCTATGTGGGGTTTTGTCCCTATTCCAACCACCTGGGTCCCATTACTCCCATTTGGTTCCTATTGCACTGACTTCCTGTCTGTATTACAGAATTTATTTCAGGTTTTGAGCATTTAACATAAAAGGTCTTGTATAGTATGTACTTCAAAAAAACCCAACCAACCCTACCTCATAATCCAGAAGCTCTGCAATTTCTGCATATTCCTACTTGCTCAGTGCAACATCAGTCTGTAGGAAGACAGTATCAAAGTATGAGAATACCTCTTGTCAGATTTCCTCCTCCACAGAGCAAAGAACGTTTTTAAAATACCTATTTTTAAATTCTCTATAACCTTAATTCTTACAGAGTGGTGAAAAAAAACAGAAAGACCTCTCCAAGGGTCAGCTGTATTCCAAGGAAGGATCCTTATATGCTCAGGATACTCTAGAGAGACAATTTCTGACCTTTTCTTGTTTGGATATTTGGCCAGCTTTACTGGTGACCACATGGTATGCAGCAAGAATTTTATATTGTACAGTGATGCCTTAATGCTGCAGCTAAATTTACTGTTCTTTTTCTCACTGGGACTTCTTTGGAATTTATGGGATGCTGTTCTCATTTCCTCAAGCAATTTTCTTTTTTGATTTTTGCTCTTCAAAGCATATGTATATGTATGTTTTTCATAGTTGATGTGTTTGCAATGCACTGCAATTCAGGGGTTAATGGTCAGTTGATGGTAATAGATTATTTGTTAGCAAGGATAATGATGGTGCTATTCAAGAGCAGGCAAAGAGATTGATACCTGAGGGGGTCCTACAGAAAGGCAGGGGACGGACTTTTTAATATGATATCTGCTGGGAGGACTAGAAACAATGGATGTAAATTGGAAGGGGGTAGATTTAGACTTGACATAAGAAAGAAATTCTTTACAGTGAGCGTGGTGAAGCACTGGAAGAGGTTGCCCAGAGAGGCTGTGGATGCCCCCTCTCTGGAGGTGTTCAAGACCAGGCTGGACAAGGCACTGAGCAGCCTGATGTAGTGGGAGGTGTCCCTGCCTATGGCAGGGGGGTTGGAACTCAATGATCTTTAAGGTCCCTTCCAACCCAAACTATTCTATGATTCTATGATACCTCGCTATCTGACTGTTTAAAGATTGGGAGATTTGACAGTTGATTTTTTCTCTCTATCAATTAGAATTTTTAATGAAATATTAGTCCTGTAAGTGAACACATTGTTCATGCAACAAAATGGAAGTTAAATAGCATCAGTACTCAAACTCCTTATTCCTCCTTTACTCCCTAGGCAAATGCCTTCTACCCAACCCTTATTATGATTTTCTTTCCTTAAATCTGATGGCAGAATCTGCGTATCAGATGCCTACAGGAAAGCTGGAGAGCGACTGTTTATCAGAGCATGTAGTGACAAGATGAGGAGCAATGGTTTTGACCTGTAACAGGGCTGATTTAGATTAGACATTAGTAAGAAATTCTTCACAGTGAGACACTGGAACAGGTTGCCCAGAGGGAGGGTGCAGCCCCATCCCTGGAGAGTTTCAAGGCCAGGCTTGATGAGGCTCTGATTTAGTGAGGGTGTCCCAGCTCATTGCAGTTGGGTTGGACTAGATGGCCTTGGAAGGTCCCTTCCAACTCTATGGTTCTATGATTGTGGAGAGTTTCACAGTGTCTAAGTAATTCCAATACTTTAGTAGGTAAAAAAGTAACTGAAAGCTAGAGAAGGATTAATTTCCACAGCCATTTAGTCTCGAGGCAAGTCACTCAGCTCTCTGGATTTGTTTTTCCCTTTTATGTGCCTGTTGGGGTCAAGAAAGCAAAGGAGAAATATGGGTCTTTGCTTCCATAAATAGAAATATCACATAGGTAGAAAGCTATGCCATAAATACTTGAATTCTGTGAATTTTTAACTTGGTTGGAAAGTGAAAAGACAAAGGCACAGCTTATAATGCTACCTGCTTAGTTATGGGTCTGATATCTGTTCAAGGGGCAATAGCAAAGGTCTGTGTAAAAATTAATTAGAATGCAGCACAGGCAGTTGTGATCAAAGAACATACATTTATTGTGAAATATATGGCTGCTGGAGACAATTTTTAATTTATTAGATTCCATAAATTGTTTTCTGATAGGTTAGCTACAGAGATATATCAAGATTATTCACATAATGCTAGCTCTGGTAACTCACTAAATGAATTAAAGCTTTGAAGTATATGCCTACCCTTTAACAGTAATAGACATCAGCAATGAATCTACATGGGATTAGTGCTAGCATGTTTTTAGGACTACAAAAGCACTTCAAGCATGGAAGAATATAGTGATACCAGCAAAATAAAACCTGGTGCTACTCCTGTAAGGAGTTTGGGAGAAAGTACACATTGATTTCCTCCTATGGGTCTGATGTCTAGTCAGATTTCAAAACAAGGATTCTTGTGTCATTAACTGTCTGAAACAGCTGCATCCAAGGTACTCTCAGAACATGGAGAGATAGACTTTTTCTGCACTGATGTTTTCTGTGTTGTCCTATATCTTGTACAAGAGACAGAACAAATCTATCCCTTTCAGAGGATGACCACCCCCACTACCCTACAACTAGTTTTACTTGTACTTTCAGAATTGTCCCCATGGGTAGAAGGTGACCCACGTCCTGCTGCTTGCCCCTGGGAAAACAGAAACATAAAGCCTTGGTTCTCTCTAGCTTTGTAATGCTGGTTTGTAGAGTACTGTTAAAATGTATAAAAGTTGATTTTGCCCACCTTGTTCCTTATTTATTTCTGCTATTCCTCCAAAATATGATACTTGCTGTGCTGAAAGCAAGGCAAATGTAAAAATTACGATATATGTAGAATTAGAAATAAAGTTTCAGGCTCATCAGTTCAATTTATAGGTGTGGTGGGTACAGGAGAATGGGAAGGAGGGGTGAAAAGTGTATTCTTTCATTTACAGACACTTAATTGCACACTTCCCCTGATGTTCCCTCCCTTTTAGCTTGAACCTGTGCTTGTTTTATCCCAGTACAGATTAGGATTCCTAACAGATAATCATTCTATGGTGCTGCAGAAACCAAACCTATGTATATATGTTACATGAAAAGCAACCTGACCTTGATGGTTTTTTCCTTTTTCTGCATCCTGTTGTAATCAATTTTCAAGTACAGCCCTTTATGAATGTCAAAGATGATCTGCTGAGGTACAACAAGGTATTTGTCATTCAGAAGAGTCCTAAGACATTTGCTCAGTAAAGAAACCTGATGGCTGAAGGATAGAGAAGAGCATATATATTCTCAGAACTGCACCTCGTGTGCAGGATGTCTGCCAAACTCTTCAGGAAAGCAGCAGGAAATTTTTGTTTTAAGATTATGCTGATACCTTGGGCTTTTTTTATGTTTTCCAGAATATCTGGTAGCAATTTAAATAGGATATGCTCACTCTCTCTGATTTTAGAAAAGGAGTAAGTTTCTGAAAAGGAAACTGTCTTTTGGGGATGTCCAGGTGTGCACATCTAAATCCTGTGGAAGGCTGCACAGCATCAGACTTTTGTTTTCTGAATAAATAAGCTATTGTATATCAGCAGGCATGAAGCCAAGTTATAATAGAAGAATTTATTATAATTTAATGTAGATGCTGGATAGAATGGATAGATTGTAATTGAAGCTAAGTGAATAATTCCAGTAAATAATTTATTCAATGAATTTATCCTGTTTTTCTGCTCAGAGATTGGTTTTACCCCCCCCTTCCCCCTCTTCCTTCTCGTGTTTTATAGCCTCTGGATTTTTTTTTCTCTAACCAGAAGGGTGAGGGCTCTCTTTGTTTCCTTATGTGCTAGACTGTGCTGGCCACCATGGTAGTGTTGTTATTTCATGCCTCTGTGTCCCCAGGTATGCACACCTGGAACTCCATGCTGGGGGGTGGGGGAGAAGTCTGGTGAAGTTGGCAGGACTTTGTGTGGGTTATTCCCACCACAGCAGCAGTGCTTACAATGATGTGGGTCTGGCTGCTAGCACCAGGCCATGCAAACACTGATCCTGTCATTCAAGCAGTCCTCTGAGCAAAGTGACTCTCACTGCATCACTTCAAGGCAGAAATTAGTCATGTCACAGCTTCGGTGTCAGGATTTATATGGATGTAAATTGGAAGGGGGTAGATTTAGACTTGACATAAGAAAGAAATTCTTTACAGTGAGGGTGGTGAAGCACTGGAACAGGTTGCCCAGAGATGTTGTGGATGCCCCCTCTCTGGAGGTGTTCAAGACCAGGCTGGACAAGGCACTGAGCAGCCTGATGTAGTGGGAGGTGTCCCTGCCTATGGCAGGGGGGTTGGAACTTGATGATCTTTAAGGTCCCTTCCAACCCAAACTATTCTATGATTGTATGATTTACTCCTGGTTAGGACCTGCTCAACAAAACCTGCTCACGAGGGTTAGCAAGAGACTTTACAGAGGGTGAGAATCACGTTTCACTTCTTGGTCCATCAGCATCCTCTGTGGCTTTTTGCATGTGTGGTTTTACAGCTTTTGGATTTTTGAGGCTTCAAGAAGAGAGTAGAAATATTTCTGCCATACAAACTCCTTCCAAAAAATTGCCTTTAATCCAAGGAATTTGTTTACTGGGTAGGAGCTGTGCTGTTGAGCTGTAAACCCTGTGGATCTTT
>VZTY01026742.1:32415-51539 GCA_013400935.1 Turnix velox
CCCCCTGAGCCTTCTCTTCTCCAGGCTGAACAACCCCAACTCCTTCAGCCTGTCTTCATAGGGCAGTTGCTCCAGCCTTTTGACCATCTTTGTGGCCCTCCTCTGGACCCGCTCCAATAGCTCAAGGATGCGTCCTTCTTCCTTTGCCACATGTTTCTGTTGTCTTTGAGATAGTTTACTAGTTGTCTTTAGCTTTGAGACCATTTTTGCATCCTACTCAGGTGCACAAAGTACCATCTTATTCTATATGTAATTTTAATCATTAGAGCACATGAATCCTAAAGTAAAATTCTGTTACTGAATTAATGGCCATTTAGGTATCAGAGTAGGACTACACTAAATACTTTCAAACCATTTTTGCATGCTACTGAGAAAGTTTAGGGTAGCACTCATAGTGTTTTCAGACTTTTCAAAGATTTGCACAATCTCCCTTACAAATATGTAACTAGGATATTTGAATAGCTGCCTGTCATCTCAGTTTTAGGAAGTGTTGTAAACTTGTGTTACCTTATGGGCATGAAGGAAGCAAGTAGGATAACTTTCTATTTATTTGCCTTTGTCCTATAAGGGTCTTAGGGCTCATTCAGATCCCCCATTACAAAGTTATTTGCAAGTATGGTTCAAGAGCTCTTGAGAGCTAGAAAGAAAGGATCGGATCAACCCTTTTGTGTCATGTTCTTTTGAAAAGGCTTGTGGCTACTGCCCCATCTATCTGTGGAAAATCCCTTGCAGAGGTTTTCAAGAGATCATAATCAGCTGGAAGGTGATATGTTAAAAGGACTACCAAAACCACCCATGGAAATTTGAAGCACTAAAGAGGAAAACACTGGAGACAGAAAATGCAGACGGCACAGCTACTATATTGATTTGTTTTTCCTGGAATTACAAAGTCATTTTTCACTTAAAATTAGTGATTGATAGGGGCTGGGTCACCTGGTTCATAATCTAGACCCCACTTTTCTCTCTCCCAAGGACTGCATGGGTGTGGGGCAGCCTGATGCACCAGAATGGTGGACTGAGGTTCATTGTCTGCCATATTATCTTTTGGGGCTCTCAGAGAGACACCCATCTGTCCTCTAGCTAAGGACAGAATTCCCCCCATAATGGTACAGAAGAATCTGTTATAAGAGTAACATGCCCTGTGGTTGTCTCTGCATGAATGTGAGGCCTGTTGTGTCCAAAAATGCATTTTCATCTCTGTTTCAGGTTGACTGGTGGGTGCAGCAGCCTTCTGAAACTGCAGAGAAGCAGATTTCAATGGGTGAGTAGAGAGAAAAAATTAAAAGTTGACATTTAAAGACATTCATCAGGATCAATCTGGGAAACACTTTTCCCATCTCAGGATCACACAGGAAGTCAGGAGGTTTTCATTACATGTGTGGGCTTGTGGTGTAAGAGGTTAGTAAAGCTGATCAGCCCAGAGCAAATGCCTGTGGAGATTTGGTGACCATCAGGGATCAATATGTAACCTGAGCTCAAAATCAGGTTCCACTAACTTCAGTAGGCTGCTCATCTAATGTTAAATATGAGAAAGTAAATGAGTAATAAATTAATTGGCATAATCTTAAAAAAAGCTGTGAAAATGCTGCATTTTACAGTACACTTCAAGTTTTTTAAGCTGGACAATTTAAAAACCAAAAGGAAATTCAGACTTGCATTTCCTTTTTATCAGCCTTTTTCCCAGGCTGGACAAGGTACTGAGCAGCCTGACCTAGTGGAGGTGTCCTTACTTATGGCAGGGGGGTGTTGGAACTCGATGATTTTTAAGGTCCTTTCCAACCCAAACTGTTCTATGATTCTATGATCTGTAGCTTGTATTTGGGGTCTGTAACACCTCTAACTTAGCCAGTAATAACCCTGAGCTCCCTTGAATTGCTGAACACCACATCAGTGCATTGATGAAGTTGGATGCAGACAGATGCTTGCTGCCTGTACAGATGTGCTGCTCTTAATGCATTACTGCTTATCTGCTGCTGATTGCTGCCTTTCTCCCAAAGCTAGCTGGCAAGACTGCTGGGTGCTTCACATCTACTTTGGTATAAGCTCAGGTATCTTGCCTTTAGCTGCTGTTAAAGGCTGTTTAAACAGCACAGCTGACTTGTCTGCAAAATAGATGGGATTCACTCTAGCTAGTGTTTTGTAAAGAGTAGTGACATTTCAGCAGAAACTTCTGTAACAACTTGCTGTGTAATTATAAAAAAAAAAAACCCAAAAAATTAAAACAACAAAACCCCAAAAGCAAAAACCAACTCGAGTGAAGATCTTTGCCATCATCTAGATCAAGAAAATCGGAAGGGACATTGCTCATAAGGTTGTATGTACCTATAAAACTACTCCTGACTTGATAACCATACATACTCCTAGTTTACAACTTTTTTAGCACCATCCCTACCCTTAGGGTTCATAAATGTTGGAGTTAATGGAAAATATACTGTATTTGCTTGGTTTTGCTTGGTTTTGTTAGCAGCATTTATGAAGTCCACAGATCTGTAAAGTAGCTTCATCTATTATTTGTGCTGCAGGTACTCACAGAAGTGATGAAGAAGCCTCTTTGCAATTAGTAAAATAAGTAGTGGAGTTGAAGAAGCAAAACCAGTGTTTTGAATCTAGTCCCCAGATTTTAATAGAGAGTGTTTCTTTAACACAGATCTGATTTTGGAGCTGGGAGCAGGGTGCATATTTCAAGAGATGACAGAAATATCTCCTTTTGGGAGTTTGTGTGGCAGTGCGGCCACTGTTAGCAAGAAAAAAATGTAAACATCTTAAAGATAAAATATTACTCCTTAAAATATTGCTCCTTAAAAAGCAAAGGGTGTTCAACTTGTAACTTGCATGCTTAAATTAATGGAGGTCAGAATATACTGCTAATTGGTGTGACAGTTCAGTGGAACTGACTATCTTTACTCACAGCTCGTGTTTCATTCAGTTCTGCTTCCTGATTCCACAGGATGATTTAAAAAATAATAAGCAGATGAACACTTGCAAACCAAGATTAGACTATTTAATAAGTAGCTCTTCAAAACTGTCTCAGCTGTAAAAGGAGCTCAGAACTGCTTCTGGAGATCTCTTGCTTTAGAGTTAGGGGCATTATGTTCATTTATTGTGTAGGCTGCCTGCTTGAGTTGCTGCAAAGTTCATTATACTGCTAAGGCTGTCAGTGGCATTTATGGATATTCATGTGCAGTGAACCCTTGAACCTGAGCTGGTCATCTGGGCGTTGCTTGTAGTTAAGAATTGTGTTTATGCTTAACATTGGTAGCAGTATTTAATTGCTCCCTAGGAGAAATAATTGCATCTTGAACTTTGTTTTACAGTAAGACAAAGGATTACAAAAAACCCCAGGAAGAATCATCCTTCTTACACAGTTCTTCATTATTAGACCTCTTTTTTTTCAGGCTTCTGTTTTCACAGTTTGGAAAAGAATGTAGAACAAGTACACAATCCAAACTGCACTGGATCCCACTCCCATTAAAATGGTAAAAATTATGTTAGGGAATTAATCCCGTTTCATAGAATAGTTTGAGTTGGAAGGAACCTCAAAGATCATCGAGTTCCAACCCCCCTGCCATAGGCAGGGACACCTCCCACTACATCAGGCTGCTCAGTGCCTTGTCCAGCCTGGTCTTGAACACCTCCAGAGAGGGGGCATCCACAACCTCTCTGGGCAACCTGTTCCACTGTTTCACCACCCTCACTGCAAAGAATTTCTTTCTTATGTCAAGTCTAAATCTACCCCCCTCCAATTTACATCCATTGTTTCTAGTCCTCCCATCCAATATCATGTTAAAAATTCCTTCCCCTGCCTTTCTGTAGGACCCCCTCAGGTACTGATAAGTTACTCTGAGGTCCCCTCTGAGCGTTCTCTTCTCCAGGCTGAACAACCCCAACTCCCTCAGCCTGTCTTCATAGGGCAGTTGCTCCAGCCCTTTGACCATCTTCGTGGCCCCCCAAAATATTTTCCAGGCATTTTTCATGTCAGCTGCAAACAGGAGACGGGTGATGATACCATTTGTGATGGAGAGGAGTGGAGATCTAGGCTGATGCTCCTCTGAGGAATTTCTAATTGGAAGTATTGCAGTGTTATCCCTGCTAAAGTTTCAGTTCTCATCATATAATATTAGATGAGAAAATCCTGCGTAACGGCTGGTATGTCAACAGAACTGTTATGCTCCTGAGCCTGGTGGTGGTATAGATGTCTTCAGAGTTGCATTTTAGAGCTCTCCTGCTAGTGTAAAGGGAGTTTATATTTCTGTAACTCAAGTGGGGATTCCTTTGGCTTGACACAATCCCGGGAATGTCTTTCAAACCCTGTACATACACAGAACAGATGGCCTTCATGGGAAGCAGGAACTACTGTTCAGCATGTAAGATGCTTGTTGGGTTTTTTTGCTTTTTTTTTTTAACATTTCTTGGTAGCTTTCTAACCTGAAATAATCCTTCCACAGATAGCATGTAATGGGAACAATGTCTTGCTTCTCCATCCCTCCCTTTTTTTTTCCTTTTCCCTTAAATTTGAGAAAAACAACTGTTCTCAGATTCTGAGGGTGAGGAGTTTTTCTGAGCTTTAAAATTCTGTTACTACTGAATTTAAGCACTTGAAATAAACATTGAATTAGTGAAACTAAGCCTTAGGGGAGAATCTGACAAAACAGGCCACTGTTTCATTCCTCATGGACACCAATGCAATTTGACCAAACCTCAGAAATGTAATTTTTGATAGAAAGGTATAAGAAAAATAATTCTTAGAGTGTACTTTTGCTTGTAATTTGATTAAATATGCTAAATCTGTAGTATATACCAACATCAGTGGGTGGTATGTTCTGATAGACTATGATATGATGTAGCCACATGAGAAGATAATTAAAGATCATGTTTTATCTATACTCTTGCACTTAATTGTCACCATAAATGGATAGTTTAATAAAAATTGTCTACCCCTTGCAAATATTGACTCCTTAAATGGTTCTTATAACCATGTGTTTGTTTCTCAGCTCTTGTGGCTCTATTGGAAATCAGTCTTTTTTGGTTATGGAATAGCAGAAGATAGAACTAGCACTGCCTTTGTTGTGTCCTCTGCACATCTGTCAGTCTGGCATAGACATTTTTTCTCGTAGATATTGTTAATATTTCAGTTCCTTGATAAAAAAGATGAGAACAAACAAACAAATGAAGGAAAACAAAGCAACTTCAAAAAATTGCTGTGTAGCTATCAGTGTCATAAAATCAGGATTTGACCTTGAAAACATTTCCTAGTTCCTACAAAGAACAGAAGCTGCAAGTTAATATTCAGCTGCCTGTATAATAATGACTTACAATCTAACATTAAAGAAAAAAAAATAGGGGTAGTATGTTGTAATTCTTTAATTGAAAATTTATCATTGTGAAATTGTTACTCGGACACCACTTGTATTCTTCTGGCAACGTGTTTCCTTTTATTAGCAGGTCAGTTTATTTGATGATATTACAGAATTGTAGGTTAAATTTAATCTAGTAACCCTGTGTCACATTGATACTGTCCAGCTACATGTTTGAAATAAGCACATGACTTCTAGTGTCCAGTTCTTTTTTTTTCATCTTCGTATTTTCAGGTGCTGAGATGAACATATTATCTGCAGCAGAGAAGTAAATTAGCACATTTTAAACCAGTTACATACAAAACTCACATCTCTAAGCTATTTTTCCACCAGTCTCTTAAATACCTCCAGGGATGGTGCCTCAACCACTTCCCTGGGCAGCCTGTTCCAATGTTTGATTATTCTTTCAATGTAAAAATTTTTCCTAGTATCCAGTCTAACCCTCCCCTGGTGTAACTTGAGGCCATTTCCTCTTGTCTTGTTGCCTGTTAGTGGGAGACCAACCCCCACCTCTCCACAGCCGTCTTTCATGTACTTCTAGAGAGCAATGAGGTCTCCTCTCAGCCTCCTTTTCCCCAGGCTAAACAACCCCTGCTCTCTCAGCCACTCTTCATAAGACTTATTCTCCAGACCCCTCACAAGCTTGGCTGCATTTCTCTGGACCCACTCCAGCACCTCAATGTCTTTTTTTGTTGTGAGGGACCCAAAAGTCAACACAGTGGTCAAGGTGGGGCCTCACTAGTGCAGAGTACAGGAAGATAATCCCTTCCCTAATCCTGCTTTCCACACTGTTCATGATACAGGCTTCTTGGTCACCTGGGTACACTGCTGGGTCATGTGATGCCATCAAACCACCAACACCCCTAGCTCCTTTTCAGCCAGGCAGCTCTTCATCTACTCTTCCCTGAGCTTATAGTTATGTATGATGTTGTTGTGGCCCAACTGCAAGACTTGAGCAGCCTTTTCAGAAATGACTGACTCAGGTGAGTTCAGCATCATCAACGCTTTGTGATAATTATTAGGCCAGTTATTCTGACCAGAGCAAGCACTTTCTTTGGTTTGCAGTGTGTGGCTGGGAGCTCACTGGTTGGCAATCTTCAATTTGTGAGCATCCAAGACTTTAAAAAGTATGTTATGAAGATTATATACCACTAGTTAGATTACACTTGTTTTTTGAGAAGTGTATTTATTGGAGCGGGTCCAGAGGAGGGCCATGAAGATGGTCAAAGGGCTGGAGCAACTGCCCTATGAAGACAGGCTGAAGGAGTTGGGGTTGTTCAGCCTGGAGAAAGAAGAGAAGGCTCAGAGGGGACCTCAGAGTAACTTATCAGTACCTGAGGGGGTCCTACAGAAAGGCAGAGGAAGGATTTTTTAATATGATATCGGATGGGAGGACCAGAAACAATGGATGTAAATTGGAAGGGGGTAGATTTAGACTTGACATAAGAAAGAAATTCTTTCCAGTGAGGGTGGTGAAACACTGGAACAGGTTGCCCAGAGAGGTTGTGGATGTCCCCTCTCTGGAGGTGTTCAAGACCAGGCTGGACAAGGCACTGAGCAGCCTGATGTAGTGGGAGGTGTCTCTGCCTATGGCAGGGGGTTGGAACTCGATGATCTTTAAGGTCCCTTCCAACCCAAACTATTCTATGATTCTATGATTCCATGATTCTATGAACAAAGCCCTGCAGCAGAAGAGGTGGTTGCAAGACTCACAGATTTCCAGTGCACAGGGATTTGTCTGTTTTAAATAAAGTTTTACAGTTATGCACAGAGTCTTCAAGAGTGAACTCTCACACATCAAAACTGTCCTTAATGGTTGTACTGCTGCTATTTGTTTGCATCCACACTGAGATGTAGGGACAATTTTCACCATTCCAGATAAACCATGTAGTAGCAGTTCAGATTACCAACAGCCTGTGCTGTGTGCTCTTGAGGGAGTATGTTTTTGAGGACAAATTCTGCATCACTCTCAAAAACTGCATTTAATGCTTATCCAAGATGCTATCAGGGCAATTGTAAAAGCTGTTGCCTGTATTTGTGGTTTAAATAGGATGATCTGTGCTTTGATCCTTAAAAATCCTAACATAATGCTCTCCTGCAAAGGCTCATTCCTTCTTATGGCATGAGATATTCCACATCCTACTCCTCAGTCCTTGTACTGTGTCCTCTTCTGAGTGTGGAATATGCTCACTGGGGACCTGGTTTGTGATTACCAGCTAATTTTATGTGAGTTACCCCTAGAGCTGCTGGAAACAAATAAAATCACTCCAGAGCTGTCCTGGATTTAAGCCACTGAAAGGCCTGTGAAAGTATTTGTTAGGCACAAACCTGAGCTGGCCAGCCCTTTCTATGCAGACTTTAAAATGTCTTACAGATTTTGGATGGGTTTAGGCAAGCAAGTTGAAAAAGTAGTTATTGGCAGTGTGAGTTTAATATTTGAGTGCATGTTAAATAGGCAAAAATCACATTAAAGTGCTGTTGATGAGACCACATAGAGTGAAAAGTGACTATTTTGATAGAAGTAGTTGAGGCTATAGATGTTTTTATAACAGAGAGTAAAAAATGCTCCTGTTTTCTCATAAAGCAGTTTAGAACATCCCAGTTTTTCTCACTGTCATCCCAATGGCTCACATCTGCTCATCTCCAACTCTTCTCTGGGGAGGTCCCTCTTCTTGAAGATGCTGATTCATTAAATGGCTCTGCTTTCTTGTAACCTTGTGGGATTTTTTTCCAGCTCTTGTGTCTCTACTGGAAATGATTCCTTTTTGGTTACTGAATGGCAGTAAATAGAACTACTGCCTTTATTGTGTTGTGACAGCTTTTCTTGCTGTCACTCCCAATGCCTTACATCTGCTCATCTCTAAAACTTCTCTGGGAAGATCCCTCTTCTTGAAAAAGTTTTCAGGACACCCACAGCATGGATTGTAAGATGTGGTAGAAGACTGATCTATAAAATAATGAGGCCTCTTTTTGTCCTGCTTTTATTTTACACTCTGTTCCCTCCAAGAAGACTTGTCTCCCACTCTTGGGAGCGGCTGTGATGTCCAAACAGCCAGCCTGGTCATAGATCTTCCCTCAGACAGCACAATTCCCCAGCATTTCCTAGGCTTGTGGAGAGAGGGAACTTTCTGCATTTAAACAGCATGATTTACAGGTAAAGGAGCTTGCTTAGCACATGATTTGTTTTAGATGCAGAAGATATTAGGGATTATACTTTTAATGCTGTTATTCAGCTCTTGAGAGAGACAGTGAAAAGAACTGCTGCATCTCCAGATTCGTTCCAGCTCCTTGCTTGGGGGGCCAAGCTTTGGTTCCCTTGCAGGCTTCATCTGCTAAGGGTTGTTCTGTGAAGAGGGCTTTGGGTGACCTTATTTTTTTTTTGCACAGAGATTGCTTAAACAGCCAATCCTCGCTCCACTCACCCCAGTGAAGGAAATCCTGTATGAACTGGAAAGTGTTAGAAAGGATTTAATGAGATTATCATGAACTGTTACTTCACAAAAAAATCTTAAACCCACTAGCAGCTGTGTTGTGTAACTGGGGACAGGTGAAGGAATGCAAAGGACTAAAGAAGTTGGCTACTTATTTAAAGAAGCAGAGGCCAGAGGTTTTTTTAATGTTTAATTCGCAGTTGAAGTCAAATAGTTTCAAATGTAGATTTATATTTAATAATATTGCAGAAGGAAAGAGCATTAAAATTACTGCTTGAGAATTCAGTTGCCCAGGAGTCTCCTACTTGCCTTCAAGTTCATTGTACCAGTTAGGAGTGGCTCAGAAAAGTCATATTGTGTCCATGTTAGACTCTGCTATGAGGTTTTGACATGTCTTCTGTTGTAATACAAAACATTCAGTAGCAGTGGAGTGGAATTTAGTTGTTACTGGTTTGGATTTTTTTGGTTATTTTTTCAAAGTGAGCTTGTAGTAAAATTGTAAATACAGCTGATGTTTATTCTGATGCCAAGTATTGCCTGAGTTCTTTGTGACACTGGATTCATGAAATGGATTTACTTTCTGTGTGTTTGATTACTTTTATGCTCTTCTGTGCCCCCGTCATTAATGGGATGACATATATAGTGGATGGATATTATGGCCTTAACTTCCCTGAAGGCCTTGGTACCTATAGCCTGTGGTCCACCTTGGTTCTTCAGGGTGATCTACTGTGAAGTCCAACTTACAGAGCAATGCGATTGCAAAAAGCAGAACAGGTTGTTTTGTGTAGCAAAAATAGTAATAAAAAAAGTTCTTTCAACTGTAAGTAAGAGGAATGGCAGAAAGAAATCTCCTGTGCAGGCATTTATTGTCAAATTTACTTTGGCAGATGCCTATCTTGAATCTGTAGGACACGTTCCAAATCCATCAGATGTGCATTTGGGCAGAAGAATAAATCTATGTCTTTGTCCATTTATTGCTTGGGATAATAGCTTGGCAGCTGAAATGCAAACTATGGTGAAAGGAAGTTATGAAATGCCAGATTATGTACTGATGAGATATTGCAGCGAGACACTCTGCTGTAACTTCTTTGGTGAGAACACTTGATGTTATAAACGCATTGCCTATTATTTCATGCATGCTTAAAACCTGTTAGCCTAATTTTTCTCAGTTACAAAAGAAGACAAAGTTTACAATAGAATGGCTTCTTCAAATGTGCATCTTAGCTGGCATTCCAACCACCTTGAAAGAACTCATCCAGTGGGGAGATGCTTAGTTTGCCTAATGATGGATGAGGCAGGAGTTGGTGTGTGAAGAGATGCACGCACAGTGTTTCTACTCCTCAATGGCATGCTGAGAATAGGACTGAGCCCATAGACACTTCAACCCTTTCTTCTTGCCAAGCCAGAGGGCTAAATTTAGGCTCCTAGGTGGTGAAAGGGGCTGAAGAGTAGGCGCCAGCTCTGCCTGTGGCAGGGGAGAGGGTAGACTCCTGGGGACAGGGAGTTTTGGCATCCCAACAGGGGGCTGGATGCAGATCTCACCCAGGGATGAGAGGGGAAAGCCCTGAAAAAACAGTGTGAATTGTGAAAAGGCTTCTGAGAGGGTGCTTACAGCCCTCTCCCTGCTTTCTTCTCCTCTTTACTTAACATTCCCAACAAACCATCATTGTCTATTGTCTTCCTCTTCTGTAGTCTTGCAGCTTTGTTCTTTGGCATATGGAGAAAGAAAGGAGAAAAAGTGATTTGGGAAGTACACCGCTCCTGCCATGTTAATCAGAAGGGCAGTACCAAGTTGCTTCTGGAATTGTTTTTGGATGTTAGCCTTTGGAGGAAAAAGTTACTTCAGAGAAAGGAAAAGTAATTATCTAAATTAGCTTACATCAGAAAGACTCAAGTAAAGCTGTGGGAGATTTGCTAAAGTGATATGAGCAGGCAGATTAAAGCATTTGTTGCAAATGCACATTGTCAAGTATAAAATCCTTTTGTATTTCCTGAACGTTGAATTGATGCTGAGAACACAAAAAAAATATCCTTCTTGTCCTCTTGAACAAGTCAATGAAATATTTGCACAGTGAAAATGAAACATTTGACTCAAAACAAGTCACTTTCTGAAAGTGACTACAAGTGCCAGCCACATCCCTCAGGGAACATTATATTTGTATCTGGCCATGTCAACTGATAAAAAGGTGAAGCAGAAATGAGTGAGTGGCTAAAAAATACAAGAAACTATCTCCCAGGGCAGTGAGGAATTTAACATTTGGAGGCTCGTTAGAGAGGACTTCAATAAGAGGAGGCAGAAGGAGGAAAATAAAATGCTACATAGAAAAAGAGGAGGCAAATTGAATTCTTTCATTTAACCTTTTACATAATAAAAGACAGGAGACATCTCAATGAAATTAAAACCCAATGCATTTAATAATTAATAAAAAGCAAGTATCTTCTGTTGGAGACAGGAATATTGACTAGGTGAGCTGTTGGTCTGACACAGTCTGTCAATGCAGGGATGACTTTTATAGAACATTTTGGGGGTGTCTTCAGTCTTGGTAGGTAGTTGTGGGTTTGCTTTGCCACAGTCTGAGACATCTGGACACAATCATAGAATGGTTGGGGTTGGAAGGGACCTTAAAGATCATCGAGTTCCAACCCCATGCCATAGGCAGGGACACCTCCCACTACATCAGGCTGCTCAGTGCCTTGTCCAGCCTGGTCTTGAACACCTCCAGAGAGGGGGCATCCACAACGTCTCTGAGCAACCTGTCCCAGTGTTTCACCACTCTCACTGTAAAGAATTTCTTTCTTATGTCAAGTCTAAATCTACCCCCTTCCAATTTACATCCATTGTTTCTAGTCCTCCCATCCGATATCATATTAAAAAGTCCTTCCCCTGCCTTTCTGTAGGACCCCCTCAGGTACTCCCACAAGCCTTCTCTGGCTCAAGAGCTTGGCAGTGGTAGTCATGGCAGGTAGGGTGCTGTGGGGGTGCTCAACTGTTTTAGCTGATGGTGGCTGCATGGCTCCCAGTTTTAGGGGATAAACCCTATTTGGAGGACCACATAAAGGTCTGTGCAGGCTCTCAATACAAGGTCAGGCAAAATGCTATAAATATTTCTTGTTTTTCAAGTCACACACATGATCAAACTCCTTTATCTTTCCTAAATAGTAACTTTTATATGATTCTGGCTCCTGAGTGAGTTACAGTCAGCTAGCAAGGAATTTTAGGCAAGGTAAGAGATTTGTTTTTCCCTTACATATGCAGATACTGATATAACTTAAGAGTTAAATGTGCTTTTATTGTAGAACATGATAATGCACTGGAAACCAACAAATGAACTTTTGATCGGGTGAATGTGCTTGGCTGTATGCTTATACTGGCAAAAGAAATTTCTTTTCATCAAAATACTGCAAGTTTAAATTTATGTTTATGTTTATGAAGAGTAAACCAAGTCATATTACTCTGGGTAGGAATTTATATTTTGGAACTTTGTGATCCAAATGCTATGCAGTTGAAAACTTTCTAATGCACCCTTCGGTGAAGACTGAAGATGGTTTTATAGACAGGATGCTTGGACTAAAATCCCAGCCTTTTGTTAGTATGCCATCACCTGATTCCTACAAGTGATGCAATGGTTTGCTCTGTATTTTCAAAACCAGCACCTGATGCACAGCCATAACTGGATGTCATAAGGAAATATAACCTCCTCAAGTCTCCAAAATATCGCTAGAAATTGCATAAATGAAAATTTAGAAAAGGTGGTAGAGTATTTTCCCATGCTATTGTCTTGAATATTGTGCCTGTTATTAGAAACTACTTGATCTCCTCTTGATATACTTCTCCCAGTGCTTAACGCAGAGGTCTTTTCACCTCTTAGAAGTGTGCTGCTCCTTTTCTCGATGATCAGACTCTTTTGACATAGAAATGAGAAATAAATGGTTTTAGGTTGGAAGGCAAATAAAGAAACAACCAATGAGTTCTGTAAAAGCAGCATAACTTCCCCACCAGTCTCCCAAACTGCAGCAACAAACTGTCCATACTGAGAGCTTCAGTTTCACTAAAAATGCAAAAATAGTAAGAACACAATGAACTCTTAAGACCATTCTGTCCAAGGTTTTGTTGATGAGAGTCTGTGTTTTGCACTTACTTATTTCTAGTTGTTCCTGTTAGTGCTAGCATGGACACATATGGAAGGAGGAAAGAGATCTGAGATGGCCTAAGTAGGTTTCAGAGCTAACAAGTATATTCTAGTAAAGTAAATCATACCATATTTTGAGAGTAATTTCATATTGTCTCCTGGCATGGGCAATGCAAGCTGTCTGACACATAGGTATGGTGGTTCATTTGGGCTGTTTATTTGTGAGAAATGATGTTTGCACTCTGTAGTGTCTGTTTGGTCTGAAAGAAGGATATTTTAATAGAATTTTAACTTTATAAATTAAGCTGGGCACTGCTGATAAATACATTTCAGAGCAGTGCATGCTGCTGTGTTTTCTTATTTCCTCCTGACTCTCTTAATTTAAAACAAACAAGGAGGCTGAAATAGGTGGTTTATAAAACTAGTAATTCTTGTGAAACCCAGAACATTTTAACAAAGGTGTCAATCATTGCAACAGATTAAATGTTTTAGTGGTTGGTGATGTTTATAATATATTTTTATGAAAGCACACATTATTTGAGGCAATAAGTATTTGCATGTGGTGAGCAATAAGTTCATGAGTTCTTAAGTATGTGATTTGCATTAAGGCATGTCTTGAAATCACTCTGTTTTTAGGATTTTTTTTTGAGAAATGACTTCAACTTTTGTAAATACATGGCAAATAAGAGAGAGAAAGCAAGCCCTTTATTCTCCTTCCTTCCCTACAGTCTGACTCCCCCCCTTCCCCTTGCCCCAATTTGTTAAAGACGAATTGTTGCCTGTAGTAACTGCTGAGAATTTTGTTGAAAAGCACACTTTTTGAAAACAATGGGCCCAAAATATACTGTGGCATAGCTTTAAACTTTATTAAGTCTGCCTTGAACTACTCTCTCCTCTCCCGAGTTAAAGGGAAGAAAAGCTTGTCAGCCTCCACGCTGTGAGCATGATTGATGCCCAGAACATCTGAGGGACTTTTGTGTCCAGCGTGCTTTCCGTGAGTGCATAATGTGTGAATACTCAAATAAGGTCAGCCCTTATCAGATGTAATCTAGGCCTGAAAGCAGATCAACGGTGACAGTCATACCCCATAAGTGAGAACACAAATCATGCTTTGGATACGTTGTGGTATTTTCTTCCTTCATGCTCCTGTTTTACACTTTCTGAAGGGGAGCAGGGGGGGAGGTGAAGGAGTGAAAGAGGAGAGGGGAAACTTTGGCAGATCTCTAGAAAAAAAAAAAAAAGACAAAGCCCAGAGGAATACGTGCTTGGAATACTAGATGGTCTCTTCAGCTAGGCAGCAGGGGACTGGGGGCTGTTTGCAGGGTGGTCCCCACACAGGGACTGGGGGGCACTGCTCTTCTTGGAGCACCCACTCCATGGATGGAGCAGGGCAGGGGGGACCAAACTCGGGCAGCAAAGGTTAATTCATTTATCTGGCACCTTTTAAGAGTCTTTTCAGGGATTTCTAAGCACATCACAGCTTTTGTTGTCTGCCTGTCCCTGTGTTTGAATGCCTCATTTTTTCAAAGTGGAGTGAAAGTGTCTTTTTATTCTTTTTGTGTTTGTGCTCCAGGAATGGGGATGCTGTGTTTCACCACAAAGCCATTAAAAATATTTCTATATGCTATAAAGAATTCTCTTCTGCCAGCTTTTGTGGAGCAAGTAGCACTGAACAGGTTTTGTCTGAAGGAAGAGCCTTCTATTTGTGGATACTACTTCTTGTAGTTGAAGTACTGGGTTGTTTTCTTTTTTTTTAACTACAAAAGAAAAGCAGCAATGAAATGTTAATTTAGATTTTCTTGATTTGTGCTTCTGCTTAGAAAGGGATTTTAATGGGAGAAGAGTTTTTACAGAACACAAAATACATAGGAAAATAGCCTAATTAGCAGGAAGAAATCAAAGATGCAGTTACATCATTGATGACATTAACAGCTATGGAAACAATGATGTCATCCTCTATGATGTGAAAATATTTTTTTCCCACTTATGATAACTTGATTTCCTCCCCCCCATTTTCAGAAATACAATGTCCCTATCAGGGTAAAAATTTGTTGTTCTTTTGCCTTTTTACATACTCTCTATGAATAAGTATGTAATACTGATGTATTCCCCAAGAATGAGAGGGGATGATCTGTGAACACTGATAACCAGTCTACAAAAGCTGTAGTTAGCACATTATTGTTTGTTTCATTTATTTATTTTGCTTCATGCTCTAGTAGCAGCAGCAGTGTCCTGCTCCTCACTGAAAATGCTGAATAATATTAATGCCAGAGTTGCAGCTCACACATTGAACTTTGAAGAATTAGAGAAACATGAGCAGGATGTGTATCTACAAGCAATCATAGAATCATAAAATAGTTTGGGTTGGAAGGGACCTTAAAGATCATCGAGTTCCAACACCCCTGCCATAGGCAGGGACACCTCCCACTACATCAGGCTGCTCAGTGCCTTGTCCAGCCTGGTCTTGAACACCTCCAGAGAGGGGGCATCCACAACCTCCCTGGGCAACCTGTTCCAGTGTTTCACCACCCTCACTGGAAAGAATTTCTTTCTTATGTCAAGTCTAAATCTACCCCCTTCCAATTTACATCCATTGTTTCTGGTCCTCCCATCCGATATCATATTAAAAAGTCCTTCCCCTGCCTTTCTGTAGGACCCCCTCAGGTACTGATAAGTTACTCTGAGGTCCCCCCTGAGCCTTCTCTTCTTTCTCCAGGCTGAACAACCCCAACTCCTTCAGCCTGTCTTCATAGGGCAGTTGCTCCAGCCCTTTGACCATCTTCGTGGCCCTCCTCTGGACCCACTCCAATAGCTCAATGTGTTCCTTTTTCTTCCTATCACTAAGCTGTCATCTCTGCTCTGCTGAAGGGGATGTTATTATTCACATGGAATATCCATAGGATCAAATCTATGACCACGGTGTCCTGAGCAACCATGTTACAGTTGTTTCTTTTCCCCCTTCTTTTTTCTTGAAAGAAGTGATCAGGATGTGCATTAAGGTAATTTGTGTTTTCTTTATGGACACTGTCCCAATGAGGAGTACCACCTCATATCCATAAATCCTGTATGGATTTGTAAGGAAGATTTTAAAGAGATAAATAATTAACTGTCTAAAAGAATTTTCCTGCCATTTGCTCCCTAACAAATGCCTATTAGGGCAACAATGGTTAATACTGGAAAAGAAGTGATGAAACCTAGTAGCTTTGAAGGATTGCTCTACCTTGGCTAACTTTTCTGTGCCTGCTTAGAGACAGTGGGTTTCTCTCAGTGAGCCAAACTACCTACATGAATTAAAGACTGATTGGAAACACTTATCCTTGTTTTAGCCTGCACAAGTACTTTTTTTGATGTATGGATTCTGCTGGCATCCTAAAGGTGTCCCTGTTAGACTCCCTATACTTCTAATCCTGGTCATTCAGATTTAGATGTTTGCAGCACTGAGTTCATCCAGACATTTAGAGTCATGCACTGGGGCTTGTGGTGTCTCTCCTCAGTGTCCAAAATAATGATATTCTTGCATGTTGCAGTCAGGAAAGTCACAGGAGTGCCATCCTATGTTTGACCTGGGAGGAATGGTCTGCTCTGTAGCATTTGATGAAAAGAGGTATGAAGGGGGGCAGCTTGAAATTTTTAATTTTTGCAATAGAAGCATTTAAAATGGTGTCATCTGATAATAAAACATTGCTGTAAGGGATGCTTTTTATGCTTATATGGGAGCTTGAGAAGGAAATTTACTTTTTGAGGATACACTACAGCTTAAATGTGTTTAGAACTAAGATAATTTTTTCCCTTGAAAGTTGATATGTGTTGAGTACATATGAAATCAGGACTCATTAAAAACAATTAGTTCATACATGACTATGTTACTTTATTGATGTATGTTCCAATGAAAACAATTGAGAAAGACTGAAAAATTATAGTCACCTGTATGTGTTGTAGTTGCATTGTGAGAGGGTGTAGTAATCAAGCAGGTAATGGAGTTTGAAATGAAAGGATGTGGAAAGAAGAATAAATTCCACACCTCACTGAGAAGATGAGAGTAATGCTTATCACATGTATGATAGCTGGTTGGTGCCTAGTTTATTAATGCTTTGACCACATTCTTCTTAGTCAAATTAAGCTGAATTTTATTCTTTTATTCTGCTCATTATTCTCAGTCAAATTAAGCTGAATTGTATTCTGTTATAATGAACCATTGTAGGACAGCTTCTAGGTGGGCACTTCAAAGATTTCCATTTCTCTAAGTCTTATCAAAGACATGGATTTTCCCCAAAAAGCATCTAGGAGTTCTTTTTTTTTGAGAAAAATACCCTTTTGATAATGTTAGTGGAATTTTCCCACTGAGATGGTAGACTTCCTTTAGCTACAGCAGTCCAGTACCAGTTCCAAACTGAACGTAGTAAAAAATAACTCAGTGGATCATGAAAACATATTTTTCTCATTTTTATAGATGAAAATAATAGTGCTTTCATTAATATTGATTATACATTAATATGAGAGTTTATTTCTAAAACCCTAGCTTGGCCTGAGTGGTAATTGGGATTCTTTTTTAATTTCAATGTGTGTGTCAGTCTATAATATTCCTGTTACATTGCTGTGCTGAGTGATTTAGGGATATTGTTTGTGTTTTGCTCAAGACAGACCATATAGTTCTGCTCTTTGATGCTGAAACGATTAAAAACCTTGTTCCTGTCCTGTGGGGCAGATGCATAGGCAGCTTATCTTGTGGGTTTACATCCACTGATGCTACCTGAGCAGCCTTTCTCTGGGCAGGTGAGCAGAACTGGTGTATCAGTGGAAAACAACATTTTATGATACAAACAGCAGATGAATCTGTGATGGAAGGACTAGGAAAAACAGATGGAAATTGGAAGAGGGGAGATTCAGGATGGAGAGAAGAAAAAGTTCTTCACTTTGAGCGTGATGCGACCCTGGCAGAGGTTGCCCAGAGAGGCTCCCTCAATCCCTGGAGGTGTTTAAGGTCAGGCTGGATGAAGCATTGAGCAACCTGGTCTAATAGGAGGTGTCCCTGCCCATGGCAGGAGGGTTGGAACTCGATGATCTTGAAGGTCCCTTCCAACCCAAACCTTTCTATAATTCTATGATGACGTTTAATAGCCCTAGTTATCAATGCAGTGGCTTTCTTTCATTGTGGAGAAGTGGAGAAGTGACACAAGGTGTTTAAGGCCAGGCTGGACAAGGCACTGAGAAACCTGATCTCATGGGAGGGGTGTTGGAACTAGATGATCTTTAAGGTTTCTTCCAGCCCAAAACTATTCTATGATTCTAAGTATTGTGTACAGTGTCACCACTGGACATGAAGTTAAACCCGCATGCATGTCTGATGCACTCACAGACTTGCAGGGAAATTATGCACAGCACACATGTTGAAGCAGCTCATTTAGTACTTGAAGAATGACACCGGCTCAGAGAGTGTTTATAGCAGTCGTCCGGTGAAAAGCAGTTGATGCTGCCGGGACGGTGTCTTGTCTGAAATAAGAAGCAAAGCTTTGGGTGCTTCACCCCTTTGCCGGCTGCTCTTCGCGGTGGCTTGAGAGTCCTTTCAGCCTATCCCCGGCTGGCAGTTGGCGTGCTCTTTCCACGGGCGAAAGAAGCAATTGATGCTGTAAAGAAAGAAATTCTTTACAGTGAGGGTGGTGAAACACTGGAACAAGGCTGCCCAGAGAGGCTGTGGATGCCCCCTCTCTGGAGGTGTTCAAGACCAGGCTGGACAAGGCACTGAGCAGCCTGATGTAGTGGGAGGTGTCTCTGCCTATGGCAGAGGGGTTGGAACTCGATGATCTTTAAGGTCCATTCCAACCCAAACTATTTTATGATTCTATGCGCGGACGTCCTGCAGCGGTTCCGCGGGACGGCTCTAGGGGCCGGGGGTCTGCGGGGGGGACAGGAAGGAACCCAGCGGTCCCGAGCCCGGCGGCATCCCCCCACTTGCCCGTCCCCCTCCTGCCTTTTTGTAGCCCAGCCCTGGGGGCGGTAGCCCCGCGGGTCGCCGCTGTCCTGGCTGTGAAGCGGCCGAGGGGCCGGAGCCCAAGGAAGGGGCGCGGCGAGGAGGCGGCCATGGGGCGGCGGGCGGAGCGGGGCTGGCGGCGGCCCCTCGCCCTGCTGGCGCTGCTCTGGCTGCACGCCCGAGGTGAGCGGGGGGGCAGGAGCCGGGCCGGGGAAGGTGTCTGCCGAGGGGGTGAGGGATG
>VZTY01026742.1:51547-68359 GCA_013400935.1 Turnix velox
TGCCGAGGGGGTGAGGGATGTGAAGGGGGGAGGAAGGGTTTTGGCTCGGGCTGGTGCGGCCGGGTGATGCTCGGGGCGCAGCCAGCCGTCCGGCGGGATGGGGGCGGCGTCCGGGGCTGCGTCTGCTTTTTGGGAGCGCTACTGGAGTCTGGTCGCTTCGCTCAACCTAAGAACTTCTAAAGTCGCTGCGGTAAAGTGTATTCACCTTTAAAAATCTTCAGCGTTTTTGTAACTTTTGTCTGTTTAGCTCTTTTAACAGGGTTGTTTTATTTTGGGGTTTATTTTGTTTGTTTGGTTTTGGTTTTTTTTTTTTTTTTAACGGTAGAATAACGTTGCGGTGGTTTCCTAGGAAAGCTGAACTTGTTCATGCTTCGGTTTGAACGGGGAAGCATCCTGCTAATTGGAAGTGAAACCGCCGTATTTACCCATAAAGAAGTAAAAATTTGACATGGCTAATAAGAAAAGGTGGCACTAATTACTAGTAAACAGAGATTGGAATAATGCAGGATTTTGATTGACAGCAGAATCACAGTAGCTTTATTCATTGCAGAGACTCAAAATCGGGAACGTGTGTTAGTGAGTTTGAAATTTACTTATAACAGTTGCGTTTGAAAATAAGTTCAGGATGCAGTGAATGTGATGGTATGTTTTCTGGGGTCTATAAATGTGCTTACAGTAGTGTGTTTCATTCACATACCAGTGTTCTTTGGATGAACTGTAAAGTTATTGTTGGTGAAGAATGATTTTTCTGTTAAGCTTAGTGTCTTTTAAAAAGTTGTAAATAATTTAGTGAAAAATTTATTTTTTGCCTTGAATGTTTTCATCATGATGTAGATAGCTAGGAAGCTGAGCATCATATCTGAAAAGAGAAATATGCACAGCAAGGCAGGTAAATTAGTCAGTTCCATTAACCATGCAGATAAACATTCTGTGACCTCACCTACAGCTCTTCAGCATCAACCATGAGTTTTTCTGATGCTTAAGATGATTTTACTCTACCTAATAGAGACATGGTAAAGCTAAGAACTAGAAGAAACAGCATCTCTGCACGTGTAGCCCATTTGTCCTGAGAGCTTTCATGTGGTGATACTGAAAACCTGGTTTTAAACTACCCACTGGTGCTGTTCTTCCTAAGTGATGCTTGTGTGAAGTGCAAGCTCTGGACAAATTGCTGTCACACCTGACTGACCAGCAGTGGATAATTTTGGAAGGACCCTCAGTTTTCTGTCAGTACCCTCTGCTGCAAAAGTGGGACCACCTCCCCCAGAATCAGGACTAATACATTTCTGAGTCTTACTACTAGTTCCTCTGTTCCCTTTTAAACTTTTGATGACTAAATGCTTTGACACATTTTTTGTGTGTGATCCATTGAAAAAGACAAGAGTTCTTAGATTATCCTCAGAGCTATTCATGCCAAAATAATGTGCTCTTAAAAACACTGGGAATGTTGGCATGATGACCTTCGTGGAAATCAGATGTATTCTGATTTAGGAACATCTGCAAGGGCATTAGCCAATGCAGTAGGTTACTGAAAGTTGTGCACTTTTTATGTCCAGAAGTGACCAAGATTTTTCTCTCTCATTACAGGCAGAAAGATAAGATACACAACTATTGTGTCTTATAAACAGTGTAATTACAAGTCTCAGTGTGAGCTTCTCAGTAGCATTGTTTGAAACCAGCTGCTCCCAAGTTCACAGTTTGCATGTGGGATCCATTCCAAACTTGCCAGCAGTTGGTGGTAAATTCTTCTCTTGATTTTTGAGGACTTCCACAAACTTCTTCAGAAATGTAACTAGCAGCTTGCTTAGCACAGGATTTGTTCCCTTCCAATAGCTGTGTATTTCTAATTTGCCAGCACTGCTTGGAGTTCAAGAGACTTGTAATGGAGAATCTTCAACATACTAAGTGTGAGTTGGAATCTGGCCCAAAATCTTCATCAATTAAAGAAAGAGGAATTGATAGCAATTGGAGCTGAGTGCTTTGGGATAATTTTAGGAGCTAAATCTGTGAAAAAAGCCCTTGTAAATCTATGGATTATGCAATGAAATTATGTATATATTTGTTTCTAAGACTCTTAACTATGCTTCCTCCTACCCTTTGGCTTATGGATCAGAGTGCCATTGCTTTAGGCAATTTCAAGATCAGAAGTTGTTATGAAGAGAGAGCTTAAAATCAAATTAAGAGATCTTTTAAGTAATGCATTCTGTGCCTCAGGCCAAGGGCAAGGTTTTCTAAAGACTGTATTCATTCTAGCTTAAATTTGCTCAGTAGATGTTTCTCTTCTTTCCCTTCAAAAGCTTCTGCTTCCTTGCCAGATGATCACAGTGGGGACATGAATTATGAGCCTGTGGAGGCTGCCTTTTGCCTGTATATATGCCTGGGGAGATCCTGATCATTTCACATATTTGCTGATATATCATTATTGTACTGTCAGATTTACATTGGTTAAAGGGCAGGAAAGCATCACTGAGAGTTTATTCAGTCCCTCTGAGATGCATATTATGTTGATTACCAATGTTTGACTTTCCATCAGTGATGATGAATCCACAGGTTTTTTTAATAATTTCTCCAGCTTCTTAAGAGCATTTCTAAGTATTAGTTTCATTCTCTTGTTCATATGTAGTCAATTCCTTATCCTAGAGGGGTTTTAAATTCTTTTGACATGGTATGTTCTTGACAAACCTATGTTGGCCATTGCTCATCTCTTTCTGTTGGTTAGACTAGTTTTGGCTGAATTAAGTCTTCTCTAACTAAAGTTCAAAGTGTAAGAAGGAAAAGCAGAGCAGTTCAGTCACACCAAATTGCAGATCTTGTGTTCCGGCTTTAGGATTGATCACTATTTTCTGTTTCTGACTTGAACTACAAATTTATAGGGGGTAATTTTCAAGACTGGAATTCAGATTTAAGGAGGAAGCATTCAAAGACAAAGTTTTCATGTGAAAATTGATGGGTAAATAATATAGACCAAAAGCCAATTTAGTTGGATGTTGAGGAAAAAATGCTTAAGTTAGCTTGATGATGAAATCTAGAGCATTGTACTGTAAATGAAGAAGGTGACAAAAGCTCTTCTTGCCAAAGCACCTCTAATTTTTTTTTAAATCTCTCTTTTCTGCCATAATCTGGAAAGAAATCCTTCTCAAAACCAGAAAGGAATACTCTGTCAGAGGCTGATTTCTGGGGCAGAGTTACAGTTTTTGTCCAAACCCCTTGCATCTAGCACTGCATAGCTGGATCAGTCTTATACATGTAATGAAGTGTAAGCCTTAACTTACTGTAGAAATTGAGGTTTCTTTAAAAATGTAGCTTTTGCTGCCTATCTTACCCTTTTAATATAGAGGAAGGATATTGATTTGCCAGATTTTTCTATCTTTTATCATTGTTGGCATCCCAGACAATAAATAAGCATCATCCCAAAAGGCCCTGGCTGTATCACAGGCTTGTCCTAAACCAGCACGTGGAAATCACAGGCTTGTCCTAAACCAGCACGTGGAAGTCAGAGAGACCTATTTCTGAATGAACAAGTGTAGTGCTCGTGAAAAAATACAGGGGAGAAAGAATGAGGAAAATGTGCAGAAGCCATTTGTGCCTTTGAGGAAGAGTGTAATGCTTACACCTATGGTGCTCTCTGTTGGTATCCTTCATCCTCAAGCTAAGGAGTGACACATCAGCCTTTACAGTTAGCAGATCCAAAGCTGCAGGGACTTTGAGTAGACACAGTTGTTAATTATTGTTGTAATCTGGTGAATATATAAACTTGACGTAACAAAATTCCTTGGTATAATTACTTGTCGTACAGTTCACTGCTCAAGAGATTTAGCAGGCAGTACTGTACTTATGTTTAATCCAAAAAAATTTGTGTTCACCTGCTGGTCTAGTTGTTGTCTGGCCAAGTGCCAGACCTCTGCCTTCCACCTCTGTTATTTGCTGCCCCTCAAAATGCTTTTTAACACTCTGAGGCTTAAAGCTAAAAATTCTTGGAATTGGAAGGTAGGACCTGACATTGTTTGGCTCGTTTAAAGCTGAAGGATGGTTTGGGAAACACAAAGACAAGTAACCTTTGGGCTGCATTATGGTTAGAGGTAGCTACACAGTGTAGTTGTACAGCATTCGTTTTAAAGTAATAATTTTGTAAGTGTAAACTGATCCCAGTTACCATATGGCAAAATCCACTGAAAGTATGAACCCAGCTGTTAAACACATAACTATGTCTTCAAGAATTTTATACTGCAGTTCTTGTGCAGCATCCCCAGCTATTAATCTCTCACTATTAATCAGCAATAAAAGCAGCCTGTGGTGAGCATCACAAATGCAATCCAATTGCTTCAGCATCACACCTGGAGGGAGGGAAGACAGCAGTACTAGGATATTTCCTTCCTTTTTTCACTCCCTCATGGTTTTTGTAGGAAATATGGTTCAACCCAGGACACATGAAGTGTACTTGGCACCCACTTGGTCTGAACAGGAGTTTATCACCCACTGAGAGGCAGATCCTCAGCTGTCTGGCCTTGACAAAGATACTTAGTCTGAAGGCCTGTCTTGTTTTGCAGTTTGGCAAATGCTTCACTTGTATCATTTTTGAATGCCTTTTGTTCCAGATTCATCCCTAGAAAGCCAAATGTTTAAGTGGATTGAAACTAGATGTTCTATGTGTCAGCCAAAGTAACCATGAAGTGTTTACTCAGCAGGTTACTTCAAACACCTATATGATTTTAAACTTAAATGGCCCTTTTGAGGCTGACAAGATTGCTCTCTAACTTGAGTACTTTGCAGAAGTGGAGGCTTAACTCCTGTGAAAAGAATGTCTGGTACATCACTTTGGTTATCTAGACCAACAATAGTCATGTTTGTTTACTAATTTCTGTTTGCAGCTCTAGTGTTTTTCAGTGGTTTACACTGCATACTGAATGAAGGGAAATATTTTTAATGCTGCTGACTTTAATGATATCTGACTGTAGAGTTACTGTAGTGTTGCTACTGGTGACCTATCAGCAAGTTTATTGACTTTTGCACCAGACACAGAATGCTCTTGTAGATTTTTTTTTTCTTCCTCTGCTGCAATCTGGCTTTGCATGAGCTTAGCAGGTCCTCAAATCCTTAAAAGGTCCTCGAGTCTTAGCATAAAAATTTTCTGTGAAAGGGAAATGGGGTCTTTGTTTCTCCTCTTCTGAAAGAGAGTTTGGGAAATGTTGCTTGCTGGTCCTTTGGGACAGCTCTGCTGTCCTGTCTCATCCAGTGGTCCTGTGATGCTCTCAGGAGGTGGTGGAGGAGTACAAGGGCAATGGGAAAAGTTAGATGGTCTCTGTTCCTGTTTTGCCAAAGTGAAGGGCTTTTTTATTTCTGTTTCAAAAGTATTCAGTGAGCCACATAGAGAACTCCAGACCCTTTATTATTAATTAACAGAGTAAATATCAATCTGTTGTATTAGTTTTACATTTCTGAGAATCATAGAATGGTTGGGTTGGAAGGGACCTTAAAGATCATCTAGTTCCAACCCCCCTGCCATGGGCAAGGACAACTTCCACTAGATCAGGTTGCTCAGTGCCTCATCCAGCCTGGCCTTGAGCACCTCCAGGGATTGAGGGGGCATCTACAACCTCTCCAGTGTCTCACCACCCTCACAGGAAAGAACTTCTTTATTTCCAGCCTAAATCTAACCTCTTCCAATTTGCATCCATCACTCCTAGCCCTGCCATTCTGAACCCAATTGAAAAGTCCTACGGCTGCCTTTCTGTAGCCCCTTTCAGGTATTGAGAAGGCTGCATCTGTGTAAATTAAGTCATAATCTTCTATTAGAATGGATGTTTGTACTAGGCAGGATTTGGAAAGAACTGGGTGCTAAATTATCAGAAAGATTCAGTCTCTAAAAAAATTCTTCTGGGGTTCTCAATTCCCCCAGAAGAGTGATAAGAGCACCCTGAAAGAGATTGACACCCTAAGACAGGTTGCCTCTACAGGGATGAAAGGTAGGCAGGTCTAGGAAAGGAAAACCTGATGATGTTCTCTAGTAGTGCTTACCACAGCAATAACACATCTGAGACAGGCACGACCTCGACCATGGAGAAAGAGAGATGTTAGCTGTGTTTGGTGATTTTATGCAAGACATTTCTCACTGTAAAATAATGGAGTAATTTAATGCTTTCATGGCTTCATTTTATTGTAAATTATTGCATTTATTTATGCTTTCTGATGCTCTTTTAATACATTGACTCTTCACTGCACTTTTGAGGACACTGACACAGCTGTGAAGATTGTCATGTCTCAGAAGGTATTGATTAGTCTTAAATATCTGAAAACATTCCCTTAAACATGGAATGGAAGGATGTTTGTTCATTCCAGGGGTATTTGTTGACCCAGGAAATGGCTTTGTTACAGGGTACCCTCTGTGATTTGAACCTTTCCTCAGCCTTCAAAATACTGAACTTTTGGTGGATAAGGAATAAAACATAATATTACATTTGAGTGTGTTGTTTATGAATGTTTGATAGGCTGGTGTCAGAGACAGTATTTGTGGTTGCTGTTTCTGGAATGAGTGGTTAAGTAGTCTGCAGGAAACATAAGCAACCCAGGAGCTCCATGAATACCACCAGTGTAACCCAGCCTAACTTGGTTGGGTGAAAAATGTGGTTTCCTGTCTTTGTTTGAAAAAGTGTTTTTCAGGCTTACATACATGCATCCTGCAAATTTAATTTTCATAAATATTTCATCTCTTTCTTATGCTCAATTTAATCTATCAAAGCCACACGGTGCAGGAGACATCTGGGATTGTGCTTAAGCAGCTGGGTTTCATTTGCAGGAGGTTTCTAGCAAATTTCCCTTGCTTGCCAACCACAGAATGTCTTGGTGACTGAGCAGTAGCATTGGGAAATTCAATGTAAGTGACATAGTTTTGGAAATAAATGGGCTTAGTTTCTTCCTTTACCTGGGTTAGGTCCCATATAAGTCTTCTGATGGCCATCTCTGTTTTGTATCTGGACAGCCTAAGCAATGAGAGGTTTTTTTCCTAACCCTGGTCAAATATAGCATGCCACTAGATTTTCCTTTAGCAGAAGGAAACACAAAAAGATTTTATTCTGCAATGTAATGATTAACAATCTAATTGTACGTTGACATTTGTTGCAATCAAACAACATTTGGATTGAGTGAATTAAGTGAATTATTAATTGAAGATGCGTAAGGAATAAAGATAAAAGCATTTCTGACACTTTTCAGAACAGAGCATACAGTGACAGAGTGTGCAAATCAGCTTTATCTGCCTTCTGGCTATTCAGTTTTATCAGAAATATAAGACAAGCATCACATGGTGCTTTCCCTCAGCATTGGCTGTAACTGAGCTTCTCCTGATTCCTTCTTACCACAGTGATGCTGCTCACAGTGTAAAATTTGAACATAAATTGCACAGCATCTTCATATAGAGTAGAAATATCTGATATCAGGTTGATGAAAAGTTGCCCTCCTTTCTACTGAGGGGGTCAGCTGGTCCCTCTGTCATAGGGAGGCCACTTGGGACTTGCCCTGGTTTATTCTTTCACTGCAGATAAGCCATTGGAAGTTGAAACAAACCATGATGCTGTTCTTAAATCTGAATGCATATTGATCAGATGACATTATAATAACCTCTTTTCAGTATTCTAAGTTATTGAATATATGCTATTTGAATAAAGGCCACCAGGTTGGTTTTGTTGTATTAATTGTAGCTGCCTGGAGAAAACTACTAGCTGAAAATACAGCTGCAAATGAAGAAATACCATTGCTGCCTTCTGAATCTGTCATTACTGACTTCAGTGTTGCTCATTAATTTAGACTTCAGGAGCATTCTTTCAGAATGTATTTCAAAGAGTTAGAACAACTCATAAACTCTAGTATTTGTTCAATGTAATTTTCTGTATGTTCTCTTAGCAGTTCTGTCATCAGCAGCTGCCCGAGATCTACTTACTTTACTGTTTTTGTTGTCTTATGAATTAAAAAATAAATAGGCATCAGTGAAAAAGATAGAAAGGTAGAAATTTTTCTGCAGTAATTATAGTTTTTGTAAAGCTTTATATGTGATCATATCCAAATAATTTGTTAGAAACATTGTGGCTGCAGTAAAGGAAATCTAAGAGACATTTCTCACTTCAACTTAAGAGATAGCATGGTTGCAGGAGATGTATTAGCAGGATAGTGAGGATTGAACTGTCTGAGGTATGTCAGGTGGGAAAATTTGGGCAAGGGGTTGTTGCTCTGTGTGAAATGGAGAAGCTGGTATGTGTAATATTTCCTCCTTGGTAATGGCTGTATTAAACTTCCATAAATTTGCACTTCTCTTGGACTACTGTTTCCAGGCAAGCACAGATACAGAAGTGTAGTTATATTCTAGTAGTTTTACTGGTCAGTTCCCCTTAATTTGTGATTCTCCAAGACACTTGGGCTTGATCCAGTATTTAATAGTAGTCAGTGTTATCCACACTATTGTTGTGGATGGTGGTTTGGTTTTTGAGGGCTTTTTCAATACTTAAGCTGACTTTTTGCTAGGAAAGAGGGAGATGCTGTGCTTCATATAACCTAAGGAGGATTTTGTCTGGATTACTTATCTACTATCCTTGTACTCTGGGGTTTTGTTTGTTACATATAGTATTGTAACTTTTGCATAGATGAGAAATTCTTTGCAGGAAAGCTATAGCCATTTTTTATTACTGTGGACAAGCACTTGAGTCATCTGTGTGTTTTTAGTACCAGGATAGTACCACCAAAGAAGAGGAAACTCAATCTCATAAACAAATAAATTGGAATGCCACTAAGTTATGGAAGCATGTAAAACACTCAGGCAACCATTTATACAAAAATCTAACCTTTGTAGCCAAGTTTCTTTCAGCTCTGGGGATGGGCTGTGAAATACATTTCCCTTATCACAGGACACACTGAAACATGTTTTTGTGCTGAGCTAGGATCCCCTCATCAAAAAAACGTGTTAAGATCAGTCTAATGGTATATTCTTCCTTTTGTAGTGAATATTTTAAGGTTATTTTAGGTAACAGAGAAATAAAGGCCTAGCAAATGATAGAAGAAGGGAAAATAAATTCTGTCTTTAAAACACATTGTTTTTAACAACTCTAGAAGCTCCTGGTTTTCTGCAAGTTCTGTAAGCAGTGTGTTTGCAGAGTCTTCTATGTGTTTAGAGAGCAGGGAGGGAATGTAATCTCTAGCTTTACAGCTATGGGCACCAGCCTCTGCTAAGAACAAACACTTCCACCCCTATGTGTTCATGTCCTGACAGGAAGGTGGCATTGCTGCTTCTGGGAAGCACCCTTGTGGTTTTGGAGAAGGGCTACTGCTCTGCCTTGGATGTTTTGGAGAGAAGCTGCTTCTCTGCAGGTGTTTAAGGCCAGGCTGGACAAGGCACTGAGCAGCCTGATGTAGTGGGGTTGGAACTCAATGATCTTTAAGGTCCCTTCCAACCCAAACTATTCTATGATTCTATTCTATGATTCTATTCTATGATTCTATTCTATGATTCTATTCTATGATTCTATTCTATTTTTTGTATTTTCTATGCTTATCTGCACCACTATTTCTTCTGGCGTATAGGAAATACTGGAGGAAAAATAAGCAGCACAGAAAGGAGGCATCACGCACATCATTTCAACTACTTAGTATAAACCTCTCCCCTTTTTAAATCTCTTTTCAAATTGATAAACACTCTCCCTTCTTTTTTTTTTAAATAATTTCCAAATTTCTCTTGTCTGTTTAATGCCATCTTGGTAGTAAAAGAGAAGAAGCTCTGAGCAAAAGAAGTCATACAGCTTAATTTTCTGAATATGGAATTTTGAATTCAGTCCAGTAAAGACCTTTTAAAGGTACAAATACAGAGTGGTACTAAAAAACCCTGACTTAATTTTGCAGCTTTGTGGTATAGTCCCATCTAGATGTACATCTTGATTTCTGGATCCAGATCCACTGAAGTTCTGTGGTTGAACCAAGTTGGGCTGATTTCAGTGGGAGTTAAGGACAAAGATACCTTTGTGAATCTGGTCTGCTCTTCTTTCTCTCCTGCAAAATGGGAATAATAATAATTCAGACTAACTCCATTGAGCTGTTTATAAAAAAGATTAATTGGGAGCAGCTGTTCCTGCTGTTGACAAAGGCCAAACGAGTGTTTGAAGATATATATATATATTTATAATCATCCACAGACTGTTGCTGTTCCATATGCTGGACCAAAAGGCTTTCAAACTTCTAGTGGTCCTATGGCAGCCCACTTAGGGTATGAGAGGTATGAGAGCTAGTTTCCTGTTTGGGGGACATCATTTTTCTCATTGCAGGTTATCCTAAAATAACGTTGAAGAAATTTCCCTTGCACAATGGCAGAGAGGTTTTCATCATTCATTTGTTGCCCTGTCTCACAGACAAGATCTAGCTCAAGAAATGAAAGCAACCATGCTTTGTGCTCATCACTGGGGGAATATAAAGAAAGGTGTGTGTGCCAACCTCAGTGCTCTAAACTGCATCAGTTAATCTGATCACCTGCCTGGTCAGGACCAAAGAATTTAACCAAGAGCTTAATGTACCCAATCAAATAAATTTTAAGGAGAGCAACATAGACAATTTATAGACCTAAAATGATGGCAGGTCTGTAAACACTGTCTGCTAAGTTTTATATTGAAAGCAACTCATGCTAAGCACTTGTAAAACTGCATGGAAACACAGTGATGTTGCATTCAAAGTGTCTGCTTTTGCACTGCACATGCAACCTTTGTTTGACCTCTGTGCATTTGCAGTCTTTAATTGCATGATAACAGATCAGCTTTTCCATTGCAGCTCTGCTTTCTTCAGCCCAAAGGATGGGTGGCACTTGCTTAATGAGCTTCTATTCAGTATTTTGATTTAGTTGCATTGTTCAATGTGTGACCATTGCCTTATTTACTGCATGCTATTCAAACCCTGCTGAGGCCATAATTATTCATTTCCTTGCATTTTTTTTTCCCCTGAAACACCCATCATTATGGTATCTGAATGTTCATTAATTTCAGTTTAGTTTCACAAATCCCTGGGTTAGACAAAGAGATATCTGTCCCCCCCACTTTGCAGATGGAGCATTGAGCTCAGGCTAGAAGGTAACAGGCTGTCCAAAGCTTCTTTTTTGGGTAAAACCAGTCTAATTTAGCATGAAAGCAGCAGTGCTCCTTGCTATTGATTCCCGCTCTGCTTATCCCTGGTACTTAGGCAGCTGCATGATGAAGCAGAACACTAATGTGACTGCAAAATAACCCCACCAAAGCAAAAGGAAGAGCATTTTTAAATTTGGATTCCACATGTGTCTTCTGACATTGGTTAAATACACTTGTGAAATCATTCTCTTTTTCTACCTCATTTTTGTTTGGATTCCATTGGGAAGTGTGTTCTGACATTGGCTAAACCCACTTGTGAAATCACAATTTGTCTGCTGCATGGCTGGTTGAAGGCACTTTGGTGCCTCCTTTGACATTTATCTAAGGTAAACCATAGCCTTCCTGATGTCCATGGTACTTGTGAGCTCTCAGCATCGTTTGCTTATTAGGGCCTTGGTTTTCAGGTTGAGCATGTACATAGAATAAGTGGAGCAAAAAAATGGATGTTACCTGGGACAGGAGTGTCTAAGAGTTTCTGCTGGCTTCACAGCCAGGTAGTGCTCTGAGAAATAGGTCTCAGCAAAGCATGTAGAAAACAAATAGAGAGTTCACTTGTTCAGCCTCAAGAAGAAAAGGTTGCAGGGAGACTTTATAGTGGTTTTCCAGTATCTGAAGGAGACCTTCAGGAAAGATGGAGAAAGACTCTTTGCAGGTAGCAATGGCATGAGAAGTAACAGTTTAAAACTGAAAGAGGAGAGGTTTAGATTAGATATTAGGAAGAAATTATTTACTGTGGGGATGGTGGGACGCTGGAACTGGCTACATAGAAAAATTGTGGATGCCTGATACCTGGAAGTGTTCATGACCAGTTCGGATGGGGCTTTGAACAAATTGATGTGGTGGGAGATGTCCCTGCCCACAATGGTGGGTAGGAATCAGATGATGTTTAAGGTCTCTTCCAACCCAGAATATTCTATGATTCTTCTGCAATTCTATGTAGCCACATTACTGGGAAATAATTTCCTTCCCTTTTGCAATATTTTTTTTCTACTCATGATTATTTCCTTTACCTACCCTTTAAATTTCTGATAAAAATTGAAAAAGGATTCTGCAGGCAAACAGCAAGTATGCTTTGTTAAACAAACCTGCAGAAATAACACTAATTCAGTCATCTTCTAAGTGGATATGTGGGTAAGTTGATGATTTTTTAAAGTGTCTTTTTAACTTACTGTGATTTTTATTTGTGATTGTGTACGCTTGAAAAAAGCCAGTAGTAAGCAAAGTCCCATCATGTAGTGCACAGACCCGTCACACCAAAGCATGATGACCATGCATGTCCATTGCATGAAACTTTTCCCTTGAGTGACCAGAGTAAGTGGCACACATAGTAGATCACAAAGCTTGCTGTGTATAGCTCTTGGAAGGGACAAGACATTTTGTCAGGGGCTTGCAGAAAAGTTTTTCCCCAGAGGAGTGGTGAGTTTTAGCCAACCAAAGGGCTGTGCCCATCTGAAGAAGTTGAACACATTGAACATGATGCTGAGGTGATTGGAGGTAGCCAACATGGCTTCACCAAGGACAGATCCTGCCTGACTAATTTGGTAGCCTTCTGTGATGGAGTCACAGCATCGGTGGACAAAGGAAAAGAAACTGACATCATCATTTGGCAGATCCCTTCCAACTCAACGCATTCTATAATTCTGTAATTGAAGTCTTTCTCTGCTGGGGGAAAGGGCCTGAAAAGAGTTTCTGCCAGGAAAAAAAGGCACTGAGGTGAGCTTGGAAGGAGAAGAAAGAGTCCTTGTGAGAGGGAGGGAGGCAACAGGAGTTGGGTTTGTTCAGCTTGGTGAAGGCTCAGAGGGGACCTCAGAGCAGCTTCTCAATTCCTGTAGCCCCTACAGGAAGGCTGGGGTAGGACTTTTTAATAAGATATATGATGGGAAGACCAGAAATAATGGATGTAAATTGGAAGAAGGGAGATTCAGGCTGGATCAGGCAAGAAAGAAATTCTTTGGGTTAAGGTAGTGAAACACTGGAAGAGGTTGCCCAGAGAGGTTGTGGCTGCCACTTCTCTGGAGGTGTTCAAGACCAGGCTGGATGAGGCACTGAGCAGCCTGATCCAGTGAGAGGTGTCCCTGCCTATGGCAGGGGGTTAGAACTCTATGATCTTTAAAGTCCCTTCCAACCCAAACTACTCTATGATTCTATGACTCTATCCAGTGATTCTCTTTCTCACTCAATTCAATTACCCCAACCCATTCTCCTCCTTGAGCAAATTTATATAGCTCCCACTGATGCTTTTTCTCAAGCTTTCAGGCCAGCTTGCTATGTTTTCTCCACCTGTTCTGAATTCTCTGCCCATGTTTCCAAGTATTGGGGTGGACAACAGTGCAACAGACAGCATGGGGCAAGCAGGACCAGGGGTTGCTCTAAAAGCCCTTCTGAGCTGACATATTCCCTTTGGAGGTGATGTCAGGAAGTGCAGCTGTTTAAGTTCTTGGGGTCAGAATTAGCACAGCCTGAGTTGTTGGTTTTTTTTTTTTCTTTCAAATGAACAGCACCAAATGTGTACCTAGTACAAGCTCTTTGTACTAGGTAAGTTTTGTTTAAGAAAAGGTTGGTAGAACTGCTTCTCAGAATGCTTCAATTTATATTTACTACAAGCCTGCAGAGTTGAAATGTGTTTGGAAGTCTCTAGGTCTTTGTGCTGCTAGTACAGATTTTTAAGGAGAAGAAATCAATCTATGAAAATTTGAGCAATATTTTCCTTGGTTTCACACTATTTGTATTATGGGCGTAATGGAAATCAAAGCTCATGGCAATGAAGAGTGTGCATTCAATATCTGAATTTTAATTTAAATTAACAGGGGGGGGCTTTTCTCTTTTTGGAGATGTTTCAAATAATGCTCACTGTAGCACTGGAATGGCTTATCCTTTGTAGGCTTTGGAGTGTGAATCACTGCTCAGGTTACAGCCTCTGCAGCATTCATTTTCACAGGAGGGAGGAACTGAGTATCTCACAAGATCAGGTTATTATTTGGATAGTTTTCATATCCCAATAATGTGTAATGGCACCTGGCAGAGTGATTTACTTTGATATATGTTGAAAAACAGAAAAAGCTGCTTCTGCTGTTATTGGTCAGCTGTTGGGTGTTTTTAACTCTGCTGGTCGTGGATGATGTTTGCACTTTGCCACTTTCATCCCTTGATTTTAAGCAAGGAATTTTTTACTTAAGCCTTTTTCTGTCAGCAGCTGGGAGAATGAGGATTACGTTCTCTAAACAAAGCTCAGTGCCCTTGTCACATCTCTCTTTTCAGAAAGTCTCCAAAGCCCTAATAATCAAAAAGGCAGATTTTAGGCAAAGCATTCCTTTGAAACACCTGCATGTGCTTCCCAATGGATGAAGCTGAATGCTGTGTGTATTGCACTCCAGCAATGTGTCCAGGGCTGCTTCTTTGGAAATTTTGCTTCAAGAAGGGTGATGGACACAAACCATAAAGAAATTCACGTTTCTGCAATGTTATGAGCACTTGGTGTCTGTTTCTTAAAACCTTTTGAGAAGAGGCTTGGAGGAACTCTTTAAAATAGTGTTAATCCTCTCTTTTTTTTGAAACACTTCTGCTTGTTAGGGATCTAGACTCTACATAGAGCATTATTGTTGTTGCTAAAGAAGTTATATCATTCGACAACTTCAGTCCAGAAGAGCTGATGGATTTATCCCATTTCTCATGTTTGACTATTTATTAACCTCTTTTGCTCTACACTGAAAATCCTACTGTTTGCCTTCCCCTATAAATTAACCATTCAGTTGCATATGTGGCAATCCTGTGCCTAATGCAGAAATCTCCAGAGCAAAGTAAAGAATGAGCTTTGAAAAGCAGTATTTTACTGGTCTGACAACCAAAATCCCAACTGTATGAGCCACCATTTGCAACAAAATCGCATCCAGTGAGCACTTGAAGTCAGGGTAAATTGTATTGTTTATGACTTCAATTTGACTCAGTTGTAAAGGCAATTTATAAACTAAGTAACTTTATATTTCAAAATATTGATTATTCTTTTGGAAAAAAAAAAAGAAATTGAACATCTTCTGATTAAACAATTAAGGATCTGGAGATCCTATGGATTATTTTACTTGGAAAAGTTTTCCTGCCTTCATTAAAAATAATCCCAGGGGAGATTAAGAAACATGGGTAGAGTTTCAGAGCAGTCTTTAATGCTGCTTTGTTCCTCTGAATTTAAGCTATTATGACAAAAGCAATGTACTGCAGAGCCAGGTTCTCTATTTAATAAAAATATGTTTTAATTTATCCTAGGGCTTGCTGCAATTCTGAGTCTCCAGGGTTAAGAAAATGCAAAGCACTGTCCTCTCATTATTTCCAAAGCTTCAGTGTCTCTTCAAAACAATTTTACCCTGAGTTCCTTAGCTTTTCCTCAGCTGCTGCTTTTCTTTTTTTCTTTTCCCTAGTGATAGCAGTCTGGATTTCAGCCTGTCACCAAGGCTGATATTATAACTGATCCAGCTTCTATTCATAATCTGATGTGAACACAATAATGGAAACAATATGGAGCAATATTGGTGGAATCTTGGAATTCCAATACAAGATAGCTCTGGGGAGGATGAATCTTCTGGCTTGGTGGGTAACTAGCAGTAATACAGGGAGTTACCACAATGTATGCCTATTAAGCATCCTTTTGAAACATTTTGGGATTAGATTATTTTGTCTTTTGTTCATTCTATCAGGGTACAAAACTAAAAAGTGAAAAGTACATTAAGAATTAGGAGGTTTGGATGCAGTTTTTGAATTAGTTGGATATGCATTCTGACATTTTAAAGTGATGGAAAGTAAGTCTGGAAGGAAGATTTTTGGGTTATGTAGTCTGTCCTTCTATCTCAAGGCACCCAAGCCATTTCTCACAACTATTCATCTAATAATTTTTTAAACCTTTGGGAAGAGGGATTTATTCTTGTACCTCTTTGGACAATCTGTTCCTATTCTTAGACTTTTAAAGAAACCTGATTTTCTGAATGTCCCACATCTCAGTGATAAAATATCAGCCTTTATTTCTCATCCTGTGCAAGTAGGCATGGAGCAAGAGTACATTTTGTCTCTCTTCACGGAGAACTTTTACTTATTTCAGAGCAGTTACTCTGTGGCCCTTGTCTCCAGACTAAACAAACATCAGCATTTTAATCTTTCATCATCATTCATTGTTTTCATATATGTCAGGGTGCTTGCTGCATATTTCTGGCTTTTTTTTCCACAAGTGGGAATTGGGGAAAAATTTGTGTGATGGTGCCCAAAGCTTGATGCTGCTCTTGACATGGCTTCCCAGGAGGTTTGTTGCACCTCTCTTAGGTGTAACAGATACCTTCTGATATATATGGATACCTCCTGATATGCTAACTGCTTCCTCATAGTCTGTTTAGCCTGGAGAAGACTGAGAGGGGATCTCATCAGTGCTTATAAATGTCTAACAGACTGGTATCAAGAGGGTATGTCCAGACTCTTTTCAGTGGTGCCACTAACAGGGCAGGACAAAGGACAGTGGGCACAAACACAGGAAATCCCATATGAAAAAACTCTGAGGGTGACAGAGCATTGGAACAGGCTGCCCAGAGAGACTGGAGGGAGGGTGGGAAGGGAAGAGAATAGGTTGGGAAGGAGACTTGGTGATTCCTCCAGACTTCAGCACTGGTGAGACCCCACCTGGAATATTGCGTCC
>VZTY01026742.1:68602-85315 GCA_013400935.1 Turnix velox
GTCCCTTCACTTGGAAATTCCTACAGACTTCATCTTTCATATAAGCGGCTCAGAATGTGGAGCAAGTAGGAACTGCTGCAGCTGTACCTCCACCACCTCATAAGAATTAAGAAGTGATGCCTTAATTGCTGTTGTATTAGTGTCAGGGATGGCAGCTTGAACTCTAAAATCTGTGAAGGACATCTTGGTGTTAAGACTTGTGTATCCCAAATATTTGAAAAGACTGGTTTTCAGTATTCAGCCCTCAGCTGTGGAGTGAGAGCACCATATTAACAACTGTCTCCAAAGCAGAGGGGAGTGGGCTTGCTGGGTCCACTGTCAAGCCTCCCACAGCATCAGTGGCTGCTTTTGGCTGTGCATTCCTGGAGCTGGGTGCTGCTGCAAAATCCCAGAGAGATACTTCCCCACTGGCACAAAGGGAAGCTGCTATCTCCCAAGCTGTGGAGGGAAATGGGTGCTGTGGCTGTTTCCTGTCATCTGCAGTTTCACATGTCAGTAATCTTGCTAACGTTTTCAGATAATACCAAGAAAATGTGATTGATGCTTGAAACAACACATTTGCTCCTAGCAGCAAAGACTAGGGGGAGAGTAACTTATTGTAAGAACTTTATTTCCACCAGACAGCAATCCATATTAAAGCTGATTAAAGTCATGTGTCCAATTTTTTCATAATTGCCCCCATTGAAAGCATGGCAGGCAGCCAGAAGAGCACTAAGTGGAAGTTTCTGTGGGTCCACCTGTCTTTCTGTAGCTAACAAAGTGTGCAGCTTTTTGTCTCCCAGACATTGCACAATTCATTGTCAGAGGAACTTGTTATATATAGCCTTAAAATAAATTAGTTCAAGACAAGGTCTGAGACATTTGGCTGTACTTCTTTGACTAGCAAGTCATGTATTTATTATACAGCATGACACATTAATACTTTGTTTGGGTGGAGAGCTTATTCTTAAACAAGAGCAGGCAATTCTGGTTCTTGCCATATTCATCTGTTAAATATCCTAATTGAAAAGGATGACATCCTGGACTGGATAGGTTTCCCCAATCACCCATTTCACTCCCCAATCAGGGCTATGATCTCTGCCACTTTGCTTCATAAATTAGTTGCAATCTCTTCCTCTGTCAGGGCTGCTATGTTTTCTGGCCCTTATCCTCTGATAAAGCCCATCTTACAGCTGAGATTTCGTCCTTCTGCACTTCGAACCATAGAAAGACTTCAGTGATTGGCTCCCATTCGCCTGCTTAAAGAAGTGGGAGATGAATTTTACAGACTTGTAGAAAATAAAAGGGTTTGTTAAGTCTCCCACACTCACTGAACAGCAGGTATACAGTTTATCAAACCTGTAATTAATTTGCAGTTGGAAGTTCCTCCAGGATCAGAAATTGGACTCCAGAATAAGCAATACAAGCAAAGTGAAGAAAAAGCCAGAACTCCTGTTTTCTATCAGAGCAATTAATCTTGAAAATTTTCTTTGCCTGTGAGGAGATTGGCAAAGACAGCTGTTGCTTCATCCTGGAAAATGGCCCAAAAAGGATCTTGAGTGGAAAGATCTTGCTGTGATTTTATTATAAGCACTGAGAGTAGCACCATGGTTCCGGGTTTTTCATTATTTCTGCTGTAAAATTCGTGTGCAGGAGAGCATATTCAAAGAAAGAAATAAGCAAGGCCAGCAACTCTGTTTCTGGATGAGCTAAGATAATTCTTCTGGTGAATGATCTCAGAGTAAGACTGACACCTTAATTTTGGTGATACCGAAACTGTCAGCACGTGACTTTCTTGTCCAGCTGGTTTGTGAGCAGCAAAGTATCATGTCAAGCCTGAAGTGGAGTAAAACCTGGTCTCCCTTTGTCTTTTGGCTTCCCTGTTTACTGCAGCAGTTACATTGCTTTTTCTGATCTATTTTCACTGTTTGCTTTCCACTCTGTTAACAGAGGGTTCTCCCTGCCGGGTCTTGCCCCTCTTTCAGACTTCATGTTAAGACTCTTCAGCAAAATTAATTTTTAAAAAATAATTAAATTCAGATAGAATGCAATTCACCTTCCTGTGTATTGTGAGCTGGTGGTGAGCAATTTTGGAAAGAGAGAGGAAAACAAGGATGTTGAAGAAGTGGCCAGTGGTTAAATTCTTATTAAGACTGGGCTTGTGTCAGGTGACTGGGCATATGACTTGTCCTTTAGCTAAGAGGTTTTTTGGTTCTAGATGTTTTTACAGGCTGGATTACCTCCTGTGACCTGTTTCTCCAGGGTGAACTTAAATGTGATTCAGAAAATGTTAGACCTAATCAGGATTAGCACCTTGGCTGATTTTGCTTAGAAGGATGACCAAGGTGGCTGTTTACCATTGAGTAGATGGGACAGAACACTGGAATAAAGTCCAGGTGTGCAAAAACTTGTCTTTTACTCAGATCTACAGTAATTTCATGTAACATGCTGAAGAAAATGAGATGCAATGTACCATGCTCAGACTCCCTTGGATGATCTGAGTGTCAATATATGCACATTAATTACTTTAGAAAGTTGGAGAAAACCTCCTAATATCTTGATGATCTGATAAATAGTTATTAAACACTAAGTTCTCTTCAGTCTATTCAGAAACTTGAAACTGGTCTTCTCACTGGAGCAGGGTAAAGGGGTTTAGCAGTGTATCTAATTTTAGCTGAATGAGGATTATTTGTCTAGGGTTTTTCACACAGCTGTACTGTTGGGCTCTTTCACCACAATAATGCTTACTAAGATGGCTATGTTGTTTTATCCCTTCTGAAGGAAATTCCAGAGCTTTGAGTTTCATTTTCAGCACTCCCCCCCCCCATAATACATCTCCCTGCTTCTCTGTGCTTAGAGTGTCTGCTCACAAATGGATCCATCAGCATGCATTCAGTGTGCAAGAACTGGAACTAGAGTTTTAACTTGAAGGCTGCACTTCTGTCAGCAGGCAGGAGACTGAGAATTGGAGTCTCCCTTTGAAAGATATAGTAAAGACATGCACAACTATTTAAAGCTTAGCTGGTTAGACCGAGAAGTTTCTCACCCCAAATTATCATTTGTTTCAACTTCTTTAAAAAAAGTTTTAAAAATATTGTATTTATTGTACAAAATCTCAACAAAGGGCCACATTCTGTCCCCTTCCTCAGGTAATTGTAAGAAACAAAAGGCAAAGTTTTGACTGAGTGGATTTCAGTTCTCCATAGTCCATCTCTTCCTTCTGTTAATGAATAAAAGTGAATCTCTGGGTGACAGAAAAGTGGTAACAGAGAAAGAATTCAAATAGTTTTGCTTCTGATCTGTAGAGCATGGAAGTAAGTCCCACTGTCCTCTAAAAAGAAAAATAGGACCCATTCTTTTCTGCTCCTTCACTGCTGTTTTTCACAGTCCAGACAGTTGACAAGAAGAAGGTGAAATACAAAAATGTATTTTTCAAATGCAGGAACATGTCCAGGGTGGACAAGTTACATTTACAACGCTGTTGTAATTTACAAACCACCGTTTTCAGGTTACTGTTTTCATTTCAAGTTATAAAATGAAAATTAATGTCTGAACAAATGAAGAGGTGCTCTTTGTAGGTGGCTTTTGGCAACATTTAACCCTCATTTTGCTAAGATTTGCTTCAGCCTTCTCATATTGTTACACGGGGAGCTACATTCATAGAGTCTTATCCTAGCAGGACATAGTAATGCAAAATACAGATTCTTTTAGAGAATAAAGACTTGCATAAATTGGTTCCATTTTCAGGGACCAATATTAATATTAATGAAAATTACTATATTAACCAATTAATTAATAAATTAACCAATATTAATGAAAATAATATATTAAGCCATTAAAAAGTAAACCTATAAATTCCCTTATGTTTCCTCTCAGCACTAGTCACTGCAGTCAGTAGCAATTATTTAGGATTTGTTCCATAGACTTTATGTGTACTCTATCTAAATTATTTTTTTGTTTTGGCAACAAAATCTCACACAGAAAGCAGCATAAGACTGACATTTTGAACATTCAGTGTTGAAAAATGGGAACCAATATTGGACATCTAATATATTTAAATCTTGAAAAGGTATTTAATACTCTGAAATGGCTAACGAAAAAAATTATTCATCCCACTTGAATTTTCCTTGAGTTTTACATGAGTTCTTTGTTTCCTCCTCTCTGTCTCTTCTTAAGTAAGTGGAATAAAGCAAAATCAACCTTGAGGCAGTAGGATGTTTTGAAGACTTGAGTGATTGACTGTGGGGTTTGCCTTCGAAGGAGAGATAAAGGAAATATTTCCCTCCATCTCAAAATACTGCTTTTCTGTGATTCCATGGGAAATATTTGGTGTGTCCTCTGTGATATTCTTTATCCAGCAAGGCTGGCCCCAGCTGTGGCTGAAGCTCTTATTTCACCCATGGGATTTAGCCATTGATGTGAAGCTGCAGCTTCCTTACATACTGGGGAGAAGGGGGGGAAAAAGGCAAAAGCACAAATAAAAATCCCAAAATCCCAGCATGATTTGCATTAAGCCATATTAAAATCTGTGATTACTTCTAATTGAATAATTGGCATCTATTTCCCAATAGTGTGCTGTTAGGGTGGTAAAGTCTTGAATACTGAGAGGATGGGGGAATGGTGACCTTTTTTACCTAGGACTCATTCTGTCACTTTATTTTCACATCCAAATGCAGCTGGTTTTAATTTTGATCATAATTCTGTAGATATTCAGCTAATTGTGTCATTATTATGGTGACAAGTGGCTGCAGTGATTTCCTGTGAATCTTTGAACTGCTAGTTCTACAGAATTTCAACTTTTAGAAGAAATGCCATTTTAATCTTGGTTTTATTTTCAGTATAATTTGTGGGCTTAAAATCCTATTTAAATTCATAAATACAATAGGAAGTTCTGAATTCAGTTTTTCAGTCTTGTCCTTAGTTTGTATCCTAGAAAAATGTGGAGTGATGTGGTTGATACTGCTGATTGGAAAAGTTTAGACGGTTTAAAATTGTGTGAGAGTACAGATCACCAGGAAAAATGTTTGGTTTTAGGCCCAACGTATTCACAATTTTGAGTTATGCTTGACTTACAGTTTTAACTAAATAAAGCAGGATTTTTGAGAAGTTGTACAACTGGTTCTCAGTGAAATGTAAATATTTTTCTTTGAAAATAGCATTTCCTTGTAAACATTAACCAGCCCTAAGGAACAAAATGAAAAATACAATGGTTTCAAGGAGCAGTAAATAATCAAGGAATTGAATCCTTTGGGCTAAACAGTGACATTTGCAGGTTGGCTGGGATGTTACAGGAGGAAGCTTCCATAGCTTATTTATATGTAATAATATGTATATTTTTGTCACCAAGTTGAAAAATTCTTTATGTGTTTGTTCTCAAGCTTGGGCACTCATATCTCTTTTTTATAAATAAATAAAAAAGAAAACTATGACTATTTAGGCTTGACATAAAAAAGAAATTTTTTACAGTGAGGGTGGTGAAACACTGGAAGAGGTTGCCCAGAGAGGATGTGGATGCCCCCTCTCTGGAGGTGTTCAAGGCCAGGCTGGACGTGGCACTTAGCAGCCTGGTCTAGTGGGAGATGACCCTGCCTATGGCAGGGGGGTTGGAACTTGATGATCTTTAAGGTCCCTTATAACCCAAACTGTTCTCTGATTCTACAGGCAGAAAGACAGACGATCCAGGAAGAAGTATTACAAAGGTGGACATTGCAGGAAAGGCAGAGAGAGAAAGAGACAGAGACGGAAAGACAGACAATGTAGCGTGTGTGAAAGCAGCCCATAGAAATTTTAACTGACTGCTTTTCAAGGAGCCTTAATATTTTTGTATGAACTGAAGGAGTCGGGGGTTGTTCAGCCTGGAGAAGAGAAGGCTCAGGGGGGACCTTACAGTAACTTACCAGTACCTGAGGGGGTCCTACAGAAAGGCAGGGGAAGGAATTTTTAATATGATATCGGATGGGAGGACTAGAAACAATGGATGTAAATTGGAAGGGGGTAGATTTAGACTTGACATAAGAAAGAAATTCTTTACAATGAGGGTGGTGAAGCACTGGAACAGGTTGTGGATGCCCCCTCTCTGGAGGTGTTCAAGACCAGGCTGGACAAGGCACTGAGCAGCCTGATGTAGTGGGAGGTGTCCCTGCCTATGGCAGGGGGGTTGGAACTCGATGATCTTTAAGGTCCCTTCCAACTCAAACTATTCTATGATTCTCCATATAAATGTCATCTTCTCTTGCTTGTTATAGCACCACCACTGGTGACACCAGCCTCTTCAGGGAAAATGTTGTATCTTCTAAGTTATTTTCAAGTTGCTTTCCTCAAACAGAATCACCCAGGCGGCTCCTTCCTTGGGTGCTCTGTGGGAGTGGGGAACACTTGTTTTATAAACAAACATGGCCCAGGGAGGCCAGGCTGCTGCCTTGCAAAAATAACGTACAGGGAGGCAGGGTAAATAGTTTACATCTTCTTCAGCCTCTGGGTTGTGTCACGGAGCTGCTAGTTGAAAGAAACAGCCCAAAATACTCACCTCTGGAATGGGAGGAAGGAGAGGTTGAGCTGTAGACAGCATCTCTCAGATTTCTACCAGTGTCTGGCCAAAGAGCATCACTGTGTCTGGTTTTGACAACAGACATGAAAACAGTACATGAAGTTTGAGCATTTCAACTATTATATCTTTTCTTTTTTTTTCCTCCAAAGTACAGGTAGAAGAGCAGTAATTTTCCCCTAATTTATACTTTCATTGAAACACCAAGTTCGAAAGTGGAGGATATCCAGCCACGGGTGTACAATGCATCACTTCTCCTTTACTCCCTAAATATCAGCTGTCTGTCCAATATCCAGAGACAAAAGAGTGAAATATGCTCCAGAAATATTTAGGTATTTTGGGAAGATACAAAGAGTAATTTTCTGGATGTATCTGAAATATCTAAGTTACATGGGAGGAAACTTGTGTGGCTGAGTTTTGATGACTAAAGCAAAAAGAGAGGAAACCTACTCTAAAACCACCAGCCTCTGATTTTACTTTGTTTACAGCTTGAATCAGATATAAATCTGATCTCCAGGGATTATTTGGGTTTAGATTTTCATTGTGTATTTTTCTTTGACAATAATTCCTACAGTTTAGGGATGTCCCAGCACATCTGGTTTGGGACTAGAAGATGAAGTGATACCTCAGTCAAGACACATCTGCACATCCCTGCTGGCACAGGAATTTTGGAGAGAGTGTTCCTTCGGCAAGATGAGATCTGCAGTTGGGTTCACTATGGAAGTGGAGTCTTTTGTCCATAGTCTAATTGCTGAAGGAGGTTGAGAAGGTCGTAAGCAGGGCTGATTGCTTGAGTGCATTGTCCTCCATCTCTTCTCCTTGAATGAACCTCTGGAAACCTTTTGTGGAGATGAAGCTGTGTGTCAACTTCTCAAAATTTCGGGGCTGGCTTTCTTGAGGAAAGGTTGGCCCTACCTGTCAAGACAGTTCCGTGGTGTAGTTCAGAATTTGCTGATCCTTTGCTCATGCAAAGTTAGAAGGAGGACTGAGCTGCCATTCTCCCAGGGATGGTTGGTAGGGCTGAAAGGGAGACAGCACAGGGACAATCCAAGTTTGCTGTAGGAGTGGTGGATATAGTATGTCAGCACAGCAAAAACTACAAGGGACAAATTATTTGCGAGATGAGGAGAAGATGCCACTGAGGCAAATTTACTAGTGCAACTCTTTTGTGAATACTTTCCCCAAGTTGTCACCACATCTCTGTAAGAAGGATGACTTGTTATTTTTCAGAGTTGCAGTCTTTTGTGTTTGCAATGTTAGATTGAAGGGTCTCTAAAAGAAGCATACAGAAATGAGAAAGAATCTGTTTCATTGGTCTTTTTTGGAATTGTGTAAAAAATACAACATAGGACTGGAATAATTTGATCTGGTTTCTTGTAAGCATGTCAGAAAAGCATGGTTTTGTTGGTTTTTTTTTGATTTTTCATTAAAAAAAATTCTAATTTGGCTGTGTTTAGGTTTGAGTTATTTTAATACAGTGATCTGTACAAATCACATCTGCTCCTTGCTGGAAGTGTTCTGAACCCCATTTTTGCCTCCATTATTATGGGCAGAAACTGTATTTGCCTTTAGCAGGAACAAAAACTCCTGAGAGCTCTAAGAGGGAACAATTTTGCAGGGAAAGGAAAAGGTGGTCTTAAAACACTTGGTTAATGTTATTGCTGAATCTGAAAACTTTTTATATTTGTAAAGGGAACCAGAAATCCAATGCTAGAATACTGTTGTTCCAAATAATCTCATTCTGAATGGGTGTGAGATTTTAAAGTCAAGGGCTTTGACTTCTTCCTGAGGCTCCCTAGTATTTCATGGGCTGCAGAACAATGAATTTGAAATACAAAAGGGACACTATAAATCTATTATAGGGCATGCTGTGCTTGGCTCCTCCTTTATTTTTAACATCAGAACTCACAGAATCAGAGAATGACCCAGGTTGGAAGGGACCTCAAGGATCATGTAGCTCCAACCCCCCTTCCTAGCAGGGCCACCAAACAAACATTTACTAGATCAGAACTCAGTTTATTTAAAGTGGGAACAGGGGAATTACTTCAGTATATAAATGCTTTAATTGACTTTCTCTAACTGACAGAGAGAAAGCAAGAGGAATCCCACATACGAGATCTTGCCTTGAAATCCTGAACCCGTAGGAGGTGTTGTTAAAGCCAACAACACTTGCAGTAAAGCCTGGATTTCATTCTCTAGCTTCAGAATTTTTGAAGGGATGAAGGTTTGAGATAATGTCCCATATGAGAGATGTGCAAACAGTTTGCAGAAATCCCCGATTCTCTCTGAAACACAGCCAGCTTTGGAATTGAATCCACCTAAATTTAATAACTCGCATCAACAGTGTTGTTGAGGATAAAACTGAAGAAGTGTGGTTGTTTTTGTCCTGAGTGTATCACATCTTACTGTGAAACTGCAGCCAGCAGGATGTAGAATAAATTACATAGTGCTAATTCAGTTATTTTTGTATTTAACTCTTCCTCCTTTGGATACTTTTTCATGGATATCCGACACTCTTCTTCCTTCTTTAAGTGTAACTTCCTTGGTTAGTTGATTTATGACAGTTATTTTCATATAAGAAAGTCTGTTACAGACAACAAAAATGTGGTTGTATAAAGTGCTTTTCTTTCTCTCTGTGTATTCTGATCTTCTCTGAACATAAATTTATTAACCCCATTCTTTCAAGTACTTAGTAAAAGATTCATTCTTGCTTGTTTCCAGGTTAGGTGGATAACACATAGTACAGAAGTAATGTGTACAGTCTTCCCACACTCCCACAATCTCTAGGCTTGATGCTGAGGTTCATGTTTTTCTCATGGTATGAGTCAGGGTTCTTCAGTTCTAAGCCAACTTCCAAGATAAAGGTGACAGAGAATACCCGTCCCATAATGTTTTCCACACAGTAATTCCCCCCCTCACTTGACCTGAGACAGCCCAGCAGCTAGAGTGCATGCCTTGCAGCTCCACTCCTAAAGAGGATCCTGCAACCATAGCCCTCTATCAATCTGGCAGATATTAGTCACTGTTGTAGTTGAATTTCCAACTGGCCTTCTTGGCTTGGTGCCATCTGTGTCAGTGATGAAAATGGACACTGCAGATATATGGCTTTGCAAGTGCAGTATTCTAAAGAAACAGATTAGTTAATTACATATAACCTAGCTGTGGTATATTTTATGGAAGGTAATTATTAAAATAGATATATTTTATTATTCTATTAATGGATGTAAATTGGAAAGGTATAGATTCAGGCTAGATATAAGAAAGAAATTCTTGACAGTGAGGGTGGTGAAACACTGGATGAGGTTGCCCAGAGAGGTTGTGGATGCCCCCTCTCTGGAGGTGTTCAAGACCAGGCTGGACAAGGCACTGAGCAGCCTGATGTAGTGGGAGGTGTCCCTGCCTATGGCAGGGGGGTTGGAACTCGATGATCTTTAAGGTCCCTTCCAACCCAAACTATTCTATGATTTTTTGGGTGTCACATGTATGTTGGTGTTTGTACTGATTTTTCTGGTGAACATTATTAACAAATCTTTGAATTGTATTTCCTTGGGCGTGGTGGTAACTTAGGGCAAAGGATGTGAACTCTGTGTTGGGGGAAAATCAACTTGTCTCCACAGACTGGTTCTTTAGCTTGTAGATGTGGCACTTCTGTCCACCTCTTTCAGATCAAGGGGAAGCTACTCTGGAAAGCAAAAGTGGCAGGATAGTGTATGAATGTCTGTAGTTATGACATCCATCCTTAGAAAATGAGTTTACCTTTTTCCTTCTCCATCTGGCTGCAACTTAGTGATACTGGGTTTTTTAATCCAGGATGTTCCATACCCAGGAAAAGTCTTTAGAAAACCATTCCTCTGTTGCAGAGTTGTGAAGGGAATTAATGTAGCAGCATAGCATTGCATTAAAAGAGCAGCAATGATAAATACAAATTGCAAAGGAGTAATTTCAGATTACTTTATAGGAAAATAATACTCCCTGTGCTTATTTACAGAATATACAAATAGTTCTCATTCCTTCATAGAGGTTGATCAGACCAATAATCAGGCTGTGTAGCACAGAAACAACCTCTTATTTGTCAGGGATTTAACCACCAACACATTCTTCATGAATTCACTTATTTTATAGATGAAAACTGACTTACCCTCCATTTGGTGTCTGTTCCCTTACATGTTCTGATGGAAAATGTTACACAATTCATGCATTTAGTTATGTTAAGAGTATTTATAGTGAGTTACAGTACATTACACTAATGATGAAGTTTAATTCTACATCTTTACCTAGCTATAAAATAAACCATTTTATACAAATGAAAAGTTGAAAGTTTGGAAAAATATTTTTCTTTCTCTCTGAAAGCATCTCAGCTTGAAACCATATTTGCTGTAAGCTCCTTGTTCTTGTGACTCGGAGTATTTTTAGAGATTGACTAAAACTCAAAGAAATGCAACCTAAGCTAGATCTCCATTTCCATCTCTTTAAAGTAAGTGAAAAAAAGAGCAGAGAAAGAGAAATCTAATTTTGGTTTGTTTTTTTTTTTTAAATTTGTATCCGTGAGCATAGCCACTTCCTTGCAATTTCATGTAAAATCTCAAGAAGATCCATACTATTGTATTTTGTTGGCAGTAGTTGCAACTTCTCATTAGCTTTTACTGAGATCAGGGTTTCTGATTCGGTTTTAATGGGCTAATAGAAGCTTGGTGAACTTCAGATGGGATCTTACTTGAAATAAGTGCTTTTTCCTGCATATCCTTTTCCCAGTGTCCTTATTTATGGAAACTCCTTGTGTGAGTTTCTACATTAAACATCAGGCAAAAGAATCACTGGAACATACAGCACTGTTTGGTCTGCTCTTTTCCTCAGAACAAGCAACTTGTGGTTTTATCATTTCAGGATTGTTACTGGAGTGTGTGGTTAGGAGAGGCAAATATCCACTCCCTGCATCTTCTTTCTGTATTTAATTATCCTCTTTGTCTTAGTCTGAACAGCCTGAAATACTCTAGATGGGGTATGGGAAGAAGAAATGCTTGCACATGGTATTCTTGTGCCAGTCTTGTAAGAAATATTTTCATCTGCAAACTAGAAAAGCTTGGAAAAGAACACTGATGTTTGCATCATTGATTAGCAGATGAGCAAGGTGCATCCTGGAGCATAAGGTCACAGGTAATCCTCAATTTTGTTTTCTGCATTCCATAACCTCACTTTTATGTTATGCCACTTTGCATGGTGTTTGGATGCAGACTAGCTCTTTGGTTCCACAAATAAAGTGAAAGCCCTTTCAGATTTTATAATTATGAGGGTCTGTGCAATCCCTCTGAAGGCCAAAGGATTTGTATTGGGAAGGGTACAAGACCATTTCCAGAGTGTGAAGAATTGCAGGTCTGGAAAAACATACTTTAGGAATAGTGTCCTGTTAATTTGCTTGGGCTTTTCTGCTTGGTGGCATGGGTCACTGGTCAAAATCTAACAAACCTTGTTTGAGGAATGGCCTCATTACTCCATTTTCACCTATGGGAGCATAACCTTTCCTCTCTCAATCTCTCTGCTCTAGTCTTGAAGGCTTTTGTACCATATGATGAAACTGAATATTTTTATTGAATCTATTGTGTAGTTCCAGTGGACCTGAATAGGACAAATGATATTGGAGAGAACATAAAAGGAGCTCCTTTTCTTTTTAGCTGGGCAGGAGGGAGTTCCACGTTACCAGAAAACCTGCTTTGAACAATGCTGATAAAGGAGAGGTTTAATGAGACTGGGGGGCTGTTTGTGGAAAATTAGTCTGCATTAGGGTAATATTCCTTCAGGGAGTGTTTATAATGCCTGCAGGAATGTGCAGGGGGGTGGATTGGATTCCGGTGCAACCTTGCAAACTTTGAGCTGCCAATGCACAGTGCACCTGCATGTTCCCCTGTCTGACCTCAGAGAGGGTTTGAAAAGCTCTGGCATCTGGAAGTGCGAGGAAAGATCAGGTTTTTAATTTTTGTGACCAGAAAAAAAAAAATCTGTATTAATTTTAGAATGTCTTCTGTTTTACATCTCTTTAAAGTATGCTTGAAAGTATTTTGTTGGTGTGCTATTCAGTGGTTTAATATTTTTGTTGGGTTATTTTTTTCTTAAATGTATTAAATTAATAAACTTAGATTTCATGGAGATATGTCCAAATAGATTAACAGTATTCAGTTACTAACCTTGGTTAGTTGGTAGACTCGAGAAAATAATTTCATGTTCTGTTGCTTATCTTGGTAATAAACTTCTCCCTAGCAAGTGCAGATTGAGGCATGCCAGCATCAGGATTTATCTCGTTTGCAGAGGTCTGGGATAGCATCTGATTTTCTAATTGTAGCAATTGGAGATAAAATGTAAATACCACCCTACAAGGCTTGCTGCTGCATAGTTACACTTCCAAAGTGGTATCTGTGGTTGTAACTTGCAAATTCTAAGTGCATATAATTTGCATCGCTTGGAATTAATGGTTTTGTAATTATACTTTGATTTGTGTTACTTTATTTGACATCATGAAGTGGTTAAGCTTATGAACTTCAGTGTCAGTAATTTTGCTGGGTAAAATTGAGCTTATTAAATGCAAAAATTTTCCTCTTTGGAATTTAAAAGTCACTCGCTTTGGCATCTGTAGCTTATTTCTTGCAATCTGCTTAATTGAGTAGCTTCTCTGTTTATCTTAAAATGCAGATAAATGGCTTTCAGAGCAGTGTTTATAGCTTCATAGTTCCTGAAATAAGAGTCAACGTTATCTCTTAGACTCTACCAGTCATAACTAATGATCTCTCTGCTTACACTGTTGAGCAAGTCAGGAGACACTGAACTCTGCAGAGAGCAAGGGCCCTGTGCAGTGGGAGGATAGTTTGTGTGTGATGGCGCCTTGTAGACAAGGCTTTCGTGGCTTGGTGGTGTTAAGTGGGAACTGAAATTTGTCCTCAGCCACCTCTAACCTGGTATCACTGAACTATTATTCTACAAATATGGATACAGACCTGAGAGTGAGTTGACAGCACGCAGTAGTCTTGTTTCTCTCATCATTTAAACTAAATAACAGCAGTTTACTCTTAGGGTTTGCTTCAGTTTTGTCCAGCAGAGCATATTTGGCAACATGAAATCTCTGCAGAAATTTGGGATATTTTTAATGATCACTGGCAGGCAGCCTAACAGAGGCATTGTGTTGAGGGCTGAAGAGGATGAGAAAATAATTAGGCAGCTGACAATTACTGCATTTTGTCCTAGGGCCTTTTTTATGACATTTAAATGTATTCATGAAAGTAAGATGCCTTTCTTACATTTTCCTGACAAGTCCTTTTGGCTTGGCTCCTGAACAGAGAGAGGTAGGCTTCCTTTATAGTGACGTTCATGCTCAAGGAAGAGAGAGGGCAATGAAAGAAAAAAGGAACAGATATACCTGATTTCTCAGGTTTTCCTGAGAAATGCTGTGTTATTATGTTGCCAACTTAAGTAGCACGGGGAGCAACAATGCCTCATGGCTGCAAGCATTAATATTCTTCTATAACTTCTGTCAACTTGTTCATATTATCTTTTTTAACTAAGATTTTTTTAACTGTCAGAAAAAAGGTATTTATTGGAAATGGCAATGTGTAGGTAATGCAAGATGGATGTTTTTGTGAAGAATTTCAGCCAGGACAACATTCTGGTTACAGATAAGAAACCCCACAGCCAGCTTTTGCTGCCTTTAGGTGCATTTTAGCTAGTGATATACAAAGCAGTCTCCATATCTAATTCCTATGTCTCCACATCCATCTAGTTCACTGTTTTGAGAAGCTAATTAAAAGTAAACATTTAGGTGGGTGACTGGTTGTAAAATGAACTGTATATGATAGCTGTTCCTGCTGAAAGCAACTTCTATCAGTCTTGTTTATGCTTCAGCTTTTGTGTTTTTCATTGTTTTCCTGTGCTTTCACCTTATCTTAAATGTAGTTTTTGAGCTTTGTCGTGGCTGGAGAACAGGAGGCTGGTCAGAGTACAGTGACACCACAAAGAAAGCAAATTCAAAACCCTTCTCACAAATCTGAAGGTGTTTTGATTGGATGTTCCCATGAACAGACTGCAAGAGTCACAAGATAGAGCAAGCAGGATACCCTCAGAGAGATGGAGGAGGAACATGGTGACAGGAGCCACCTCCAGATAGTTCAGTTTTTAATAAGACCATGTTGCAACAGTGGTTGTTGTCAAGGGTTGGCAGAGAGTTGCATATAATTTATCTTTTGCATGGTCTTGGTAGTGAGTACTGGTAACTCTCTAAAGCAGGGATGGACTGAATTGTATGGAGGAGGAATAATTCAACCATAGTCTCTGCTAGTATCATATACCACTAAAAAAAAGCATGTGTAAGGCTCCAAAAAAGGAAATAAGTCTTTGCAAAGACAATGTATGCAAATATTTTGAAAGAGAAAATTGGAAGCAACTTCTTTATTTTGTTGTATAAAGTTTTTTGTTTCTTACCTTTTTCCTGTGTGAACCATCAAATATCCAGACTTCCTGCATCAGGAACTGTACTGCTTTTCCTCAGCATCCTGAAGAGTCAGCCCTTCTGTACAAAATCAGGTTTGGAGGTTCATAGTTCCAGATTAGTTTTGAACATTTTTTTCATAGGAATATAGCTCTTGCTTCCTTTCAAACAGTCATATTTGCAAACAGCAGCATCAGAAAGCTGAATATATAGTCCTCAATGTGCAGGTATCTCCTGTTTTCATTTCCAGTTTCCAAACACAGAATTAGATTAGGTAAAAATGGAGCAGAAACTGTAGTATTATTTTGTAGAGAAAGGCATTTGGGTGCAAAATGTGTGAGCTTGTCCTGATTGCAATGTCTGATGTTTACTGATAAATATTAGGAAGAAAAAAAGCTGATGAGTAACAGGAGCTGTAAATTCTCTTGTGCTGATCAAAATTACAGGGAATTTTTGACAGTGTTTATTTAACTTGTTTATTTAACTTCTCTTAATTAATTATTTTCAACTGTTATTTCTCTGCCTTGGATTAAAACTAGTGCTCTTTCCATTATGGAACTGAATTTTGCTTCTCTTTCTGCTTTTTACAGTAACTTTTTTTGGTGTGCTAAGATAAAAACTCCACATCCTGGTAGCAACTTCACAGACTTATTGGTGGTCCTTTCTCCAAAAAGAAGGGAAAATTCCTGACCACCTCTGTTAAAAGCCTGTTGTCTGTTATCTTTTTTTTTTTTGTTGTTTTGCATGTGAAGTAAACAAGAGGAAGCCTAAAAACATTGAAACCTTCCTGGAAACCCTGTATTGAGTATGATAAATGAGAGCCAGGCCACTATGGTGCAGGCAGACCCACTCTGAAGGGAAGAGGGGAGCAAGGAGGATCCAGCTCCCCTGTGCATTTCCCACACTGACATTGGAAACTGCTGTCAACCATCTGGAAATAGTTACAAATACTGTTTTGCTTAGAATCTTTATTTCTAATTCCAGGATTTTCTTTTTTCTTCCACCTTTCTACTGTGCAGACTGAATATTGCTTTGTGCCTGGTATTGTTTGCCAGCTCACAATAAAGGGAGCCCAGAGAAAAGCAGCTGAGCCCTATTAGGCAAGGGTGGCCCGGGCTGCATTTCTTCACTGCTGAATAACAGACCACAGGTGCAGGATTAGCCCAGCCTTATGGTGCTGTGTTTGCTTAGGGCAGCCCCCTGAGCTGCTCGCTGCCTCCTCACATGACTTTCATCTTTAGGGATTCTGGCAGCCATGTAGCAACTCGTGGAAACCCAGTGTAAGAAGGCTTAGCTTTTCAGCTCACAAAGCACTTGTGCTATTTTCTACCCTTTCCCCCCCCGTTTTCCTTTTTTTTCTTTTTTTCTTTTTACATAACACCAAAGAGGCTGGAAAAAAATAATGAAACCCCATGTAAGTTCATTGGGCTTTGAGAAAGAGGGAAATGCTTGACTGATAAAAAGCCAGCATGGATGATCAGCGAGATGCAGGGCTGCAGTGGGGAGCTGGCAACTCATGACATTCAATAATTGGTGAGACCCCACCTTGAGTATTGAGTCCAGTTCTGGAGCCCTCAACACAAGAAGGACACTGAGCTGTTGGAGCAGGTCCAGAGGAGGGCCACAAAGATGGTCAAAGGGCTGGAGCACCTGCCCTGTGAAGACAGGCTGAAGGAGTTGGGGTTGTTCAGCCTGGAGAAGAGAAGGCTCAGGGGAGACCTCA
>VZTY01026743.1:10427-36280 GCA_013400935.1 Turnix velox
GTCACTGGTTTCCACTTGGACAATGAGCCATTGAGTGCAACTCTTTGAGTGCGACCATTCAACCAGCTCCTTATCCAGCAAGTGGTCCATCCGTCAAACCCATTCTTTTCCAGTGTGGTGACCAGGATGTCATGTGGGACAGTGTTAAATGCCTTGCACAAGTCCAGGCAGATGATGTCAGTTGCCCTTCCTTTGTCCATCAATGATGTGATTCCATCATAGAAGGCCACCAAGTTGGTCAGGTATGGTTTGCCTGTTGGTTGCCTCCAATCACCTCTGTGTCATCCTCCATGTGTTTTTGCAACACCTTTCAGAGGATCTGCTCCATGACTTTGCCAGGCACAGAGGTGAGACTGACTGGCTTGTAGTTTCCTGGATCTTCTTTCTTTCCCTTTTTGAATATGGAGATTATGTTCCCCTTTCTCCAGTCAGTGGGAACTTCACCAGTCTGCCATGACCTTTCAAATATGATGGACAGTGGTTTGGCAACTTCATCTGTTCTCTAAGGACACGTGGGTGTATATCGTCCAGTCCCATAGACTTGTGCACCTCCAAGTTCCTCAGGTGTTCTCAAACCTGCTCTTGACACACTGTGGGTGGATCCTGCTTCCCCCAGTTTATGGTCTTGGTTTTTAAGACTTGAGTTGTGGAATCAGAAACCATGCCAGTGAAGACTGAGGCAAAGAAGTTATTGAGTACCTCAGCCTTCTCCAAATCCCCTGTGACCAGCTCTCAGATGTCTTTTTTCCCTTACTAGTGTTGGATTTTATGAAGTAGGAGGTGCAAAAAACATGAGGAAAATTAAACCATTCATCCTTTTAGTTAATTTCCACATCCATAAACATATTCTAAGTCATAAGATCAAAAAAAGAGAGAGCATTCTTCTATCTGTAACAGAAAGCAGCTTTCACCTTTTACCTTTGATAGCTCTCCTGCAGGAACATTATACAATTTTTTTAATATTATAGTCTCAAACTATATACTAAGCAGAAGCAGAAATCTGTGACTAAAATTTTTATAGAAAAACTGACTACAGATTGACTGAATTCATATGAACTCATCTTATTGAAGTGTACTACTACCATTTCTCAAGGTAAGTGCAGATAATGTATCTTCAAATAATAGTTACAACCTCATAACAAGTAAGTTGGGACAAATATGTTTTAATAACAAAGACTGATGTTTTCCTTTCCATATAAGTAAAATGCTGTCCAAGTGTGAATATGTAGCAATGTATCAGCTAAGATATTATAAAGTTCTATCTGCAAACCACCTGAATATACTGGTGTGATGAAAAAGAACAGATGACTTATCTCTTCAGGGCTCATATAGTTCTTGGTATCCAAGAACTGGAACTGTGCCAAAGAAGTAAATGTAAGAAAGTTAAACCAGAGTAAAGACAGAGAGAGAAATGCTCAGCATAATCACATATACAGCATGAAACCAAATGGATTGGGAAATAAAAACCAAACAAACAAAAAAACAACAAAAAAATAGACACCATTCCCACTAAAGTTATCAGAGGATGCTAACTTTATTCCTGCAGAGAAGCTGACGACTGGGAAGAAGAGGCCATCTATATTGAAATTCTCAAACATTCCTTGAACTGGCTGGCCATTTATCCGGAAAGAGATGCTGGGGGCACTCAGGTCCAAACAGCAGCTAATAACATCATCAGTTCTTAACAGATGTTGGTTGGGAGAACTTACTGATCGCGCTACACAACCTACAGAAGTAAAGGAGACACTTTAGCAATTTCTGAAGACCACATAGATTCTAAAAGCTCTAGGAAGAGAGCAAAAAGCACATTAATACACAAATATCTATCCTGTAACATACAAGACCTGGTTTTAACATTGCAATACAGTGAAGCGTATGATCATTATATGCATACAATCACTATACAATTACTAAAATCACTTTTTTAAGAATAAAAAAGCTATTTTAATAATAATAAATTAAATTACATTTAATCTAAGTTAAAATAAACATTCAAAATCGAGAATACTAAATTTTATTCCTCATAGTAGTAGAAGTTTGAATTGGAAAAGAATTATTATTCTCTAATACGAAACCTAGTATACTTTGCTAAAGTATGTTTCATTATTCAAGGACAAGTATCCCTCTTTAAATTATTTTATAAAGGCCAGGAGCTTTCTGTTATTAAAGAGCCACACACAGACTTCAGTAAGATGACATAGTTTCATGACCAAACTACAAAACAGCATTTATGTGGCATATGCAATCTATAAAATGTATATATTCATATATATGAATGTATTTTTCTTTCAAAAGCTTTATATTTCTAAAAGAATGCTCTCTCTTGCATCAAACTACATTTGCATGAGCACATCTGCTTACCAAGAGAACAGAATACAGAAATAGGAAATGACCATTTCTGAAATTTACTGCCAGCTACAACAGAAAATTTATAGAAAAGCACGGAAGTTGAATGAAAATATCTCTAGAGGTGTTTTCCAAAAACAACATATGCAGCGTCTACAAGAGATAAATCATAAAGCATATTAAGTCTAGAGCACTATCTTTTAAGCTCTGCTGCCCTACTTCTGTAAAGTGTTTTAACTAAAAGTTCTGTATTCTCAAGAATATGTTTTTAACAACAAAACAAAAAAATGAATGGAAAATATCATTAATGAATGGAAAATATCATTAATGATCCATCAGATATATTTTCATACATGTGCCAGAACCACACAACCACCAAGGAAACATAAGACAACACTTCTGATACTCTTAAGGAAAGTGACTTCCTGAATAGGCAGAACGCAGGGCAAATGCTCATATGAAAACTTTCCCTTTAGTAGGACAGTCAAGAATATAGTTAGGGGGGGAAGAAAAAGTTTTCAGATGGTCTTACACCTTCCCTAAAGCCTTTCAAGATGGCTTTAGCTCAGTTGCTGTAGAAATAGTTTTATTAGCAAAGACAGGATAATGACATGGAGCAACCCTAAGGGCCTCTCACAAATCAAAAAATCTACAAAAATAATAATCACTGCTGAGAAACAGAGCAGTTGTCACAGTGTAAGGAATGTTTCACAAGGAAACTACCTTCTATCAGCTCCACATCCTCATACTCACAAAGCATAATAAAAAATAGCAGGAAAAAAACCCCATCACAGTGCCTGAGAGATGGTTTCAAAGAAATCACAGAAAGGGACAAGTCTTTAATAGCAGAAATAAATAAACTTTGAAAGAGCTACCAATGAAGATTGGACCCTTCATTTCTTTAATGCATATTAGTTGAGATGAGATGTGACTTTATATATTTAAATTTAGCCAAACATAGATAATTGGAATAAATGTAATGCTAACCATTAACAGAAATATGTGCTGTAAATAAATGCTCCATGCTCAGATTATTTGAAAAATATCATTGTAATGACCTGCCAAAATAGTCTGAAATTACAGGAGGAAGACTTTTCAACCTTGAGCTTCATAACATCATTGCAATTTTGAGAGATTATGTGTTACCTGAGCATGTCAATGAAGAAAGAATTCTTTTCAAACCTACCAGCCATATCCACCAACAGAGATTAATACACAAAAACTGCACATACAAAGGTAGTCAAGACTTTTTTACTGGGGTGGACTATTGATTTCAGAGCCACAAGCAATTGTTTATTTATTGTTTTATCACATTTCTTATTTAAGTCTTTCCAGTGGGTAGAAAAAATCATTTTGGTCTTCAGTAATACGCTGTTTCTTCTGTGAAAGGCATCTAACTACAGAAGTTATTTCAGTTTGCTCATGATTTTCTGGATCTTTTCTAATAATACTTAATCTGAAATACTCAGCTATGACACAGCTTTAATAACACCATTAATTATTCATTACTGTTACAGAGTAATTCTCACTGTACATGAGAGGCAAAGTAGCAGCTACTCTTCTTAGATGTCACTCCATTTGATATGTTATTACTTAATCATGCAATCCACTTTTATTATGATTGGAAAAGTCTTTTGAAATTTAAAATTCATTATTTTTCAAGAATCAAGCCCCAGTGCGTCAAGACTTCAAATGCCTTGAACAGTACATACATCTGACTCACTCAAACACCTCTCATCTGCTAAGGAGTTTAAGAAAACTTGTTTGTAGCTTCATAGTGGCAAGAACTGCCAATGAGTCTATAACAGTTTCCAGTCAGTTCTACAGTTCACCACAATATCTGGGGATTATTTCACAAAAGTTAAATTACATGAAAATTATTTAGATAAAAATAAATTGTCACTGCAGAGAAACTATCTGGTTTTAAAATGCATGTCAAAAGTACACTCAAAAATCTTCATCTCTAAAGTATTTCTAGACTTCTGTACTGAAGGTCATATTAAAAATATTTTTTGAAAGCAGACAAGATAAAGAGAGGCCTGGGACTAAAGGTCTCAAGCTTTTCTTATACTAACAGTCAGGAATTCCAAACCCAGACAACCGTTCATGAAATTTCATTTTTCATCTTTGGATTTTTAAATAAAGTCTTTATAGCTACTGTGGGGGGAAAAAAACACAAAAATAATTCCCAGCCTGAAAAAAATATTGTTCTATCTACATTACTATGTATAAAACACTTTTTTCAATACACAATGTAAGCTTGAAATATTCCGATAGAAGGTTTCTGTATATTCCCGGTGTCAGCAGAAACACTTGATTCACTTCACTGTCACTGAAAACATATTCACTGGATCTAAAAGCATTGTTGTAGTAATTTAAAAAGTAAAATAATAAAAGAAAGAGAATACCTGACCACAAATGCAGACCATCAAAGCCATAGGAATACAAGTCATCACCAACACCATTTCCTCCCCATTCTGCTCCTCCCCCTGGATATGGAGAGTAGCCCTCTGTTGAAGCCCAGCCCACTCGTAGATGAGTAGATTCTGCAGTCACAAAGGGCTCTAGATGGTCCACCACAAGTTCATAGTACCACTTTCTGTATTGGGCAGAGCCTTCACTAATCCCCAAGAAGATGTTTGGTCGCATGCTTAAACAGAAAGAATAAAAGTGCTAATTAAGAACTAAACCTGATGAACTATACAGACTTTTCACTAAAATCAGATTTGCTTGTTTTCTGTGATTAGAACAATAAAAGTAATTTTTTTAAAGTAAAAAAGTGTTTGTTTCAGTAACTGAAACAGTATGCTCATTCTGATAGCAATAATAATATTGTGTTTTTGCATTTTGAACATTTCAGAGATGTTAAATCCGACAAACAAATATAACAGCTATTCACTAATTACCAATAGAAGAGTAGAAAACACAGAGTGCAAGTTTACTGTTGCATAGCAAATTTCATCCAAGAGAATTCAATTAACCATTAAAAAGAATAATATTTATAAAGTTACAAAAAGAAAGCAGCAGTCTATTTCAAAATTCTCTTGTACCACTTCCTTATTCCAAGTTTAGAATAACTTAGTAACTTGCAGTGGTTGGGCCAATCCTTTACATCAGTTTCACATTCATTCCTGATGCTGATTTTGACGTACTTCACAAGCATACCTGAAAGGCAAAGCTATCATTGTGCTTACTCACTATGAACTTAAATAGAAAAGTCATGAGGAAAAAAATAGGAAAGAAAATTACGGGGTTTTAATACAATTTTGAGGATAATACTCAATTTAGACACTCATCCCAAAATATCTGTCTCCAGACAATTGTTACTGTGTCAGTTTTGGAATGAGAAAGTCATCCAATCTTTAATAAAAGCTGAGTATAGAAGCATCCAAAAATCAACCCTATCTATATTTCCTCTATGGTTGGTTACCCACACTGTGAGAAACCTTTTAGTCTTCAAGGCTCAATGTATCTAGTTTTTGCATCTCTCCTCCAAACTTGTATATAGTTTCTAAGAATACTTTCTAATTACATACAGCATAGATGTAAGCTCTAAGCCAGCCACAGCACATAAAATGCCTTCTGCTGTAGAGAACACAAGGGGAAGATGAATGGTTAATACTGACTGTTAATAGCAAGTCAATGCAAAAGCAGACTTCATTTATCTGACTGCTTATAAAAAAACGTGTTTTGTCACAGAAGGCTAACACATATTCCTTCATGAAGTATAGGGGAGTCTTTAGCCAAACATTAGATAGTTTTCATTTAGTCACAAATAAAGCATTGAATCTCCTTAAAAATATAGACAAAACCTGTTTGGCAGGAGCTGTTTTCCATAAAAATCAAATCATTTGTATGCTACCAATAACAGCTCCCACTAAACCTTCTCTGCCTCAACACAGTATCTGCATTATTGTAACTTTGTCCAGACTCCACAACATAATCAACTTATTCTCTTTAAAAAAAGGTTTGTGAATATGATTTCCTAGACCCCTTGGAAAGTATTTTAAACACCAGTATCTTAGGAAGTTCCTTTGAGAATTGTTTTCGTTGCAAGGTTTGCAAGTGTCATTCTACCACCAAATATTTTCCGTATTTCATTGGTTCGTCTTCTGCAAAAAAAATTTTTTTCCTTATAACTGCAAAAATATAAATGTTCTCATTCAAACATTTAAATACAGATCTAAATTATTATTAACATTTTCTAAAGCTGTACTTAATAAAGACAGCTCCCTGTAACTTCCCTGTACAAGATCCAAAGTCACATCAGAAACTCAATAAGTACCTATACCATCAAAATTTTTTCTCATACCTTCTTAACAGAAGCTTTAATTAGTGAATTAAGCTTATCAGTTGATCAAATTTATTGCTGACACAGAAGTATTCCCATCTTTCCATGTGCTTTATATAAATATATATATTTATATATAGGTGTGTTATCAGATGTGTTGCAGAAAAAGTCACGTGGTTATGGATGCATATATTAGCTATCAAACTGTTATATCCATTAGACTACAATTATTTTATACAAAAAACACCTCCTTATAATATAAAGATGTGAAATTTTTATGTTGTTCAGCATCTAATAAATGCTACAAACTGTGAATTATAAGTACTATTTCTACATTTCAGCTTTCATTCTCACTTAATGATAGACTTTTTAAAACAGCCATAAGTTTTAGACAGAGGAAGATCCTATGAATCTTCACTTAAAGCCAGATTTTTCTTCCTTAGTGTAAATTTAAACTCTAGAAAGCATTTACTTAGTAAACATTACTTTGCTAATTTAAGTAATTTACAGTAGCTTCAACTTTCTGTTATTGTCTGCTGGAAGGCAGCTTCCACAACTCTGCCAGTGAAAATAAGAGTGATGGCATTCCCACAGATGGAATGACAACACTTTGAAACCACAGCCAGATATTAAAAAGATTCTTTAGAAGATACTCTATAATTCCATGAACTTCAAACATCTTATCTTTCAACAGCTTACTCTGTACCACATGCTGATTCTAATCAATACTGCAAAGCGCATTTAAAATTCTAATAAGAATAAAGTGTCTTAACAAAAGTTTTGGAAGTCAATAAGATTTTCTGTAGGATTTATTTCTTTTAAATCACAAGTTCCATTCTGCTTTGCTCATAGGTATAGACTATTTTCTTTTTACCTGTTCACATGGTTGACAAGGCGAGTCTGTAAGAGCAGGTCTCTTCCTGGTAGGAGATTATCACAGATTAGATGTTGATTAGACCTCACAGCTACTCCATGACAAACACAGAGAGAACATAAAACATCCAAAACCTGAAAAAAATTAGATTTCATCTTAAATATTTTTTTAACGCTAAAGAGTTTTAAATCATTGTGTGATAATTCAGGCAATAAAACACTATATACCTTGATAAGGGAAGATGAATAAGTGTATGCACTTCATCCATTGGTACTGTTTCACAGCAATTATTAAACTCTCCTGACAATATTAAGATACATCTTTCCTGTATCCCTCCCTTGTGTGTGCATCAATATTTTCATCAAAAGCAGATAATGGCATCTTTCTTCTTCAAACTCCTTATAGGCTTTTTTTAGGAAAAGTTTCATTCGTAATTCTGAATTCAGTACTCAAATGAATCAAAATTTCACTTATACACAGAAAAAAACCTTGCTTTGTTCACAAATGTTCAACTAAACACACTTTTCTTTGGCGTACCTTATGGTTTCTTCCATGTTTGTCTAAAAGACAGATGATTGATTTAATATGTCCCTCCTTAATAATGTTTAGAGCTTCTGGGCTTTCCACCAATACACAATGCAAAACCTCTAGAATTCCTAGGGAGAAAAAAACGTTATTTACTCAAAGTGCTTATAAAATCAAAACTGTACATGATACTTCTTAATATAGTACTGAGCAACATGGAAGAGGTTCAAACATCATTGTATATTCCCTCCACATTAGCAGTTTTCTGTTTCTTCCATTAGAAAACTCTGTGAATCACAAATGGTTTCATAAACCTCAGATTTAGGGAGCAGTAGTAAATTTCCAGGCCTCTGTGTACAATTTTGTGCAAATAACTAGTAAACCAGGAGCTACAGTGATGTTCTTAAGAGAAAACAAACTGAAGCTACCATGAAATTAAGACATGCAAGTAAGAACGACTAAAACTCCATTGTCCCCTCAATAGAATACAGTCTGGAACACTAATTGATCAGGACTCATCTCAAAAAAACCTATAAATTGAAAGAGCTAATTAAGCAATCATTTTAGAGAAAAGAAAGCTAAAAGAAAAGCTGGAAACCAGAAATTCTGCACAGAATTTAAACAGGTGACCCTGTACAGGTACTGTAGACAAATTTCCTCTTCTGTGCAGCAGCTCCAAAAACATCATAATCACAATACGATGAGCAAGACGTGAACTCCCAGACTGCTTCTGTAGCCCTGAAGCTGTAAGCAGAAATTCTCAGCTACACATATGAGAACTTATAAAACTTGAATATTGTAGTGGTATGATCTTTGATGTATTAGGTGCACACTTACAATATTAACAGTAATAATACTGATAAAAAGGAAAAAAACTAAGAAGTCATGAAAGCAAGCTAAAGGATTAGATGGCTACTGCCAACCAGACAAGGAGGGAACACTTGAAATAGTACAATTACATAGGGAGAAAGAAGAGGTAGAAAAGAATCCTTACTCTAGAGGGATAATCCGTAACAAGACCAGCAGCTTTCTCATGTGCTACAGTGATCTGTCATCAAAGGGAAGTCACTACATTCCAAATTTGAATTTAGGAGTTTCCTATTTCTCACTGAAGCACTGAAACACACTTTAAACAATATTAACAGTAATCCAATATGAAATTATATCAAATCATGTAAGGGTGGTAATCAGAACCTTGGAATTTTCAGGTTTATGTAGGTAGATCCATAATCTTAATTTTGTCCCTAAGTAGCAGACATGCTTCATTCTCTAGCCTTAACCTTTTCAAGAACAGAAGCAAAAATACTTTGGAGATATTTACATTCAATGACAAATGCATGTTATCAATTAGACCCAGATGCCATTGTATCACCTTCAATTACCTCAGTATCTGAAAGCTAATTATCATGTTTTGTTCCAAGGGCAAATCTCTTTTTTTTTCAGGAAAACATCATATGAAGGCACAATGTCTGTTTGGAGTAATCCATACTAAGATTGTCTGTATTAAAGACAACTGGCCCTATTCCAATTTCATTGGACTTGCTCAATGCTGTGAAGCAGGAAGTGTTCACACTGAATACAAATATCACAAATCCTATGATATGCAGATTATATAATAATTTTTTTTTTTCCCAATGATTACCAGATGAAAGGAAGCATATATTTTCAGGACAACCTGTTGAATATTCCTAATGTCATAGGGTAGAAAACTAGAATAAAATGCATGTTCTTAAAAAAAATTAGAAAATAAAAATGCAGGTATTATCTAATTCCATAAATCTTCACTTGGTGTGTATGTAAACTTGTCTTATTCTCTTTTTTATTACCTATGTTTTACTGCCTTTAGAATGTTAGGAAGACAACCCCATCTAGAATATATTTAAGAGTGAAAAATGAAACTATTCTTAATTAATGAATTGAAGAGATACTTGAAGCATTAGCACTGCACTATTCACTCAGCTCTTGTGATATCTGACTTCTAATATGGTCTGCTCTCAGACAAATTTATACTTGGACAAAATTTATTTTTTTTCCTTTGCTTCAATGAAGATCAAGAGCCAAATCAATTTCTATTCTTACTCATACAATCAGCTCACACCTGCAGTTTACATGTTTAATACCTCTGTTCTGTTTTCCTAACATCGTTAGTTCAAGGATAAGTAAAAAGTGAAAATAGGAATTTTATTCATAATAGTTTATGACATCAAATCATTATTGCAACACATTCAAATAAACACCACCAGGAGACGTAGCTAGCAATTTCAGTGTTGAAGGTGAACTGAAATTTACTGTGGTTGACTAAGGGTGGTGTTTCTTCCTTAAAGACACTCTACACTAAAAAATCGATTAATCCTTTATGGTGAATACATGAAGCCAGGTATTCTTATTTAAAAGATGTACTATATATAATCCAATACTTCTCCATGTTGTAGACCTACCAGTGTAAATCAAAACAGCAAATCAAGCCATATAAATCTTAAAAAGTAAGTATCCCAGATAAAATTTTAAAAGCATATTTACTTACTAAAGCTAGACCTGCTGTGCCTCTAGAGACAAGTGCAGCATCATTAGCTTCCTGTATAATTAACTCTCTCAAAAGCAGAAACTGATTTTAATTACAAAGTCAGATTTGGAGGCAAAATGGAAGTTATGTTAACAGAACATATGGTGAAGGAATTCAAGTGAACTAGTTCCTAGAAGAAAGTTCAGAACAAATGAGCATAGCAAATATTAATATTTTCAGAATTCTTGCAGCATGTCGCAAGGCTCCATATAACATCAGCTACTTTGCAGTTTACAGAATTCATATCAGACCTTAACTAGAATATAAACATATAGAATACAAACATAAACATTTAGGTTCTCATTTTCAAACCTGACTTTTAATTTGAGGTTAATTTTCAAGAATACATACACAAGAGAAACTGCGTAACAGAGTATTTGTAACTAATCACAAACGGAACCTTCAAAAGTTGAGTACCAAGTTTTGAATTCCTACTGAGAGCTCTAGCCTTGACAGTTTCAGATGTAAAATTAGGTCTCTTAGGAGATAATTTCACCATGAATAAATGGAGAAATACCTTGAAATTTAGAAGGTTGCAGTTAAATCCCATATAATTGCATAATTGTGACAGTATTCTCTTCAGATGAGTGCCCTCACACTGATGAGGTGTACTGTAGTGGAGGAAATATGTGGTCTGTGATTTTCTGTTAATTCTCTGTTTAAATTCTATTTGCTTCAATGACAAAGGAAAAAAAAAACCCTTCAAAGAGGATATTCATCAATACAGAACTACTCTCTGGAACTGCAATTACCCACTGCACATCTTTCCATCAGCTAGTGAATGCCACACAGCAGTTCACTCTTGGCTTTGAGAGGGAGTGGGTTCAAAATATCCATGTGTTATTAATAATTAACCCTTAAAATCCACATTGGTACCCTCACTTGCTGTGAAAAGTTAAACATGAACCAGAAACAAGATCAAGGGATAACAGAGAAGGGCTACGAATTACAGCAGATAGAACCAAGTAATAAAAAACTGACAGGTTAGAACACATCTCTATCTGGGATTACAGTAAAGTACTAATACTTTTAATGCAAGAGTATTAAACATGTGGGACTACAATTCTGAACATCAGAAATATTCATACTGTCATGTTCCTATAGTCATATTACAAAGAATGAAAATAAGTTATAAAAAAATTAAATATCACTGGAAAAAACTCCTGAAATCAAGATTGCCTGTGATTACTAAAGCATTACAAAATTATCTTTAGGTTTTTGGTTGCTTGCTATACTTCTCCCTGCAGGATTACTTTTTACTCACTATTGACCTAAAATATAGAATTTTCTCAACTTCTGTGCTAGAAGATACATTCCAAACATAGTTTTCAAGCATTTTGTGGTTTCTCTTAGAATTGCAACTTAAGATTTACATAATTTAAAAAAAAAAAAAGCCACTAGATCATATTAAAGACCTTTATGAAAAATTGGTTTTATTATTTTATTATTAATATTACTGAACATTACTTGTAAAATTTCACCAGTTAGTATTATTTATATTTCTATATTTCCCACTTCACTTTTAGTTATGGGGGGAAATAATTTGCAAATTCCTTATTAGGTACATAACAGCTTAAATCAGACTTCAAGCACATGTCTGTTTACTTTCTAATGCACATGAGAAAATAACCTTTCTGTAAGGAGCTGGAAACATTCTCTTATTTCAGCAATTTCAAAATTTCTTTATTCTGATGTCCTATATTTTTCTTACTTGGCAAATCCGACATTAAATGCCCTCACTCCATTAGATCCACTTTTTCAGTTACTCTTGTAATCGACAGAGAACAGGTTGCAGTGTCATTTCTTACCAACAGTATTACTTTGCTTTCTCACCCTTATGGAATTATCAGCATGAAAACCATGCTTGAAAAGAGTCAAAAATAAGCCTTAAGATTCCAGAACTAATCATTCTATTTGAATCTCATTTCTTAGCTGCTAAGTCCAAGTTTGATTACTGTTCATTGTTCAGATGCCTAGATAACACCATTTTGACATATTTTCATGTTGAAAAGAACGGCCATCATATCTTTATGTAAGAAAAAAAGAAAAAGTCTGTATTTGTATCAGTAAAATGGCCAAAGGTCTCAAATACCAGCCATGAAAATGTAATTATTAAATGCAGAAACACAGCCCTATCATCTCTGAGATACATTTAGCAGGGCTTCCTTATTGCAGTGAAATTTGTGTACCATCTGTTTACAAAATCAATCTAAGTTACAGATGTATACTTCTAAAGAAAATTGTTAAAAAAACTCCACAAAATAATTATTCTAATAAGATTGTAAATTTAGGGGTTTTTTTAAAAGAAGCACCTGCTAATTATGTTAATATGGGTAACCACCTTTAAGGTGTTATATACTATTGCAGACTTCAATCCTGTTAACAACTACATTTAAGATAGTAGAGGTACAAAGTAGCAAGCTGTCAATATCAGTGTGTGTTAAGGAAACATACAACACCAGGAGATATTGTCAAGCTGTTATTTACATTCACCTAATGTACAGTGTTCACACTACGTATTTCTTCCTCAGGTTTAAAAGCATCTTTTCCCAGTATCACCTGAAGTGTTTTTTTTTTTATCAAATGTAGTCACAATAATTTTTTGCAAAAATACTTCAGAAACCTAAAAATACCATCTATTTCATTGTTAGAGTAAGTTAAGAGAGAACTGATGGTTTCTAAGAAAAGAAAAGGCAGGATCACCATTTCAGTGAGAAATATAACACAGCTCAGCAGAAATTTATTTACTTTCACTTTGAATAATGCAGAAGGTAACAATCTCATGCACAGTACGGGGCTAACACAGCGGTTCTGGAAGAAGATAAGACACTAGGTAATCTTATAGAAACTAAATGAGCTAGAGAATTTGTGTCATGAGTGAGATAAAATCCACAGATTCTCAAAATATGAGTGTGTTTCAAGCACGCTGTTTTTGTTGTCAGCTTCAAAGAGAAGTTCAGACCCCATGAGTGAGGGAAGTGATTAAATGCTACCTGTTACACTTAGTCATGCAGAATGACCAACTTCCCTGCATTATGACTACAATTCTTCAAGGCATCACAAATGACATCCATTCTGTATGTATTTATTACATTTAGTTTAATGCAAAACCTGAAAAACACTCAGACTGACAAAGAGAAGAAAGGGTAAGCACTAGAATTAGAGAAGAATTAACTGGAACAATAGAGCAACTGCACTGTCAAATGGATTGAATAAAAAAAACAGTATTACAACCAGTTTGTCAAAGAAAAGGAAAGACTGCCAGACCTTAAGGTAAGAATACAACCAAAATCAAAACATATAAATCCCACTTATCAATATAATGTACTCTGAACTTAATGATATTTAGACTTAACACGTATAAAGAATGAAACACTGGTCAAACATGGAAGTTAAAATACTAAAATCATACCAGAAGAGGCTTCCAGTCTTTCTAATCTGCTGATCAACCAGTCAAGAGATCCAGAAAATTGAGCACAGTTTTTACGATTTCCCCGAATCAGAGCAGCTTTTGGAAAAAAGAGAGAGAGGAAAACAATTTTAAAAAAGAAATCACAATTATAAGTTCATTTAAATTAATAGAATGCCCTTCTTGTCTTTTGAGAAAGAATCCACTAAAACATTAATTATTGATGGTTTTGGTTTAAATTTAAATAATGTGAGCAGTGGTTATTTTTAAGTATATACATTATTCTTTTTATCAATGTGACCTTTAAGGCATTTGAATAATTTCCTCTTTGCAGTCATCTCAGTAAATCCCTTGAAAAAGCTCTACATGAAATAGCCAGTTTTGACACCACAGAATTCAGGAGCTACTGTAGAAACAGATTTCTGCAAAATAATATTCTTGTTATGACAGGAAACACTGAAAATGTGAAGTCAACAAAATACCCGATGAATGTAATTTTCTACTAGTGCAATACCATTGTTCAAGAACAATAGTAACCAAGACAAGACAGATGTTGAGGAACCATTTGTCATAGTTTTGACAGGGCTGTAGGGAGAAAGTAACAGGTGTGAAACCTGTTTCACCTTCATTCTTTACATCAAATGCGGGCACTCACTTGGGGGATACATTTAGTTAGACATCTCACTGGACACTGCAGACATCCATCGCAACCCTGCTCTGTCCTGGAATACATGTGTTTGTGTGTATTTGCATATGTGCAAGCTCACAGAGAAGCATCTGCTCTACACTCAAAAAAGAGAGGGAATATCAGGTATGCCTAACAGCATAAATTGCTTTTCTTAAGTTTGTTTTACAATTCTGTACACATTTTCAAACTGAACTTTCTATGGTTATTTTCAATAGTGGAGACTGTTGAGGCAACAGCCTCTTAAAATCTATGTTTTATTGCTGCAGAAGTTCACTATAGTGTATTGCAACTGTGTTTTTATCCTATTTTCTATATAAAAATTAAAACTTAGAAATTCGTGGCATAAATTGGACACAAAACTACCAGCTAAGTAGGAAAACAATCTGCGAGTATGTTTCTGGGCTGACTGTTCTGTATCACAGAACAGGAAAGAGATCACAATCAAATTTCTTCAGATTTAAAAACAAACAAAAAATGAAAAAAAAAACCAACCAAAAAACAAACAGCACAAAATCAAAACCCGAGCCAAACCCCAAACTTTTCTTTTGTTGTATTACATAATTTCTAAAACTCTATATCCTAAAATCTTACATGGTCATTTAATTAAACATGTTCATAGTCATTTGAAAAAGCTTGGGAGTCATACGAGGAGGCCTGACTTGTTAAAAGACACATATTAGAACTAAATAATACTTGTTTATTTGAGTGACTTTCTTAATTATAGGCAAGCCACATAATCTTAGGTAGGAAAATAAGAGGAAGGCAGGAGTACTTCATTGCTTAATGTAATATCAATAAATGTAACTTTATTAACAGTAATGAGACCCAAATGGTTTCATAAATGGAATTTAACAGAAATTTGTGAAAGGTTAGTATTCAATGGTTAAAGCCAGGCATTAAATGAAGACCATAGACAATTAATATCAAAAACAAAATATAATATGCAACAGTTGCCTCTATTAATGCCCATTACTCAGAGAAAGACTGGCTTACTATTGAAATGAAATAAAACTAATGTGGTCACCAGAACATTAAATTCACAACATTATATGTATCCTGTGCATTTTTTGGTGATATCAAAGTATCAAATACAATTTTAGAGTGATTGTACATACTTTAAAAAAAGGATGCACAGATCTCTCCGTAGATCTACAGGGAATTTTTAAAATTAAAAGAGGGTAGATCTGGATTGAATATAAAGAAGGAGTGTTTAAGGTAAGGGTAGTTGGACAAGATTATCCTTAAAAGTCCCTTGTGATTGAAACCATTGCACAATTCTGGTATTTTTGTATGTAATAGAATCCAGTCCCAATGTAAATACCTACATTCTCATCACAGAGAAATTTATCACAAATACAATGAAATTACAAAAGCCGTGGATTCTGGTATCAGCTTAGCTGAACTTATATGCAAGTTCAGAAACAAAGTACTGTTTTGTGAAACAAGTCTGAGGCAAGGAATATCTATTTGTCATCCATGCAAATGCAATTACTGCAGAGCTCCAACCTCATTTGGAGCAGAGCAACGTACAAATCCATTACAGCCAGATCAAAACAAGGCTTCTTTAACACTAGCAGCCAGAAAATAATGCATGTAGGGAAGTAACATAAGGTGTGCACTCGCAGCCAAGAAGGCCAACCAAATCCTGGGTTGCATCAAGAGGAGTGTGACCAGAGGGTCAAGAGAGGCGATTTTGCCCCTCTACTCGGCACTGGTGAGACCACACCTGGAGTATTGTGTCCAGTTCTGGAGCCCTCAACACAGGAAGGACATTGAGCTATTGGAGCGGGTTCAGAGGAGGGCCACGAAGATGGTCAAAGGGCTGGAGCAACTGCCCTATGAAAACAGGCTGAAGGAGTTGTGGATGTTCAGCCTCAAGAAGAGAAGGCTCAGGGGGGACCTCATAGTAACTTCTCAGTACCTGAGGGGGTCCTACAGAAAGCAGGGGAAGGACTTTTTAATATGGTATCAGATGGGAGGATTAGAAACAATGGATGTAAATTGGAGAGGGGTAGATTTAGACTTGACATAAGAAATTCTTTACAGTGAGGGAGGTGAGGCACTGGAACGGGTTGCCCAGAGAGGTTGTGGATGTCCCCTCTCTGGAGGTGTTCAAGACCAGGCTGGACAAGGCACTGAGAGGCCTGATTTAGTGGGAGGTGTCCCTGCCTATGGCAGGGGGGTTGGAACTCGATGATCTTTGAGGTCCCTTCCAACCCAAACTATTCTATGATTCTATATCAGAGGGATACAGATACTGGCAAGTGAACAAAAGCTTGTGCACTACGAGCAGAAATACTTGGTAGAGGATAAAAAAGTCTTTCAGAGGGAATTTTTTATCTTTGTCAACTGGACATTTTAGATTTAGAGAAATGACTCAGCAATTAAGCCACTACTTTCTCCAGTCTGAGCTGTGCTTAGCCTACAAAGAAATAAACTGAACTGGTACAAAACTTCAACACTTCAGCATCCACGACCAAATGACATCTATCCACAGCCACAGACTTCTGTATCACCAAAATATCACAGGCTTTAATACTCCATTAGCTATATTCAAAAAAGTCATCAGTTTATTTCATCATGAGATTAAGTCTCTGGATCTAGTCCAGATACTTATAAATATTTATAATACCTGATATCACCTTAACTGATTCTTAATAATATAAAATAAATTATCACCTGGAAAAAAAGATCTAAAAAGTAGATTCACTTCAGTTAGTGGGCATATTGGAGCTGAAAGATAGATTAAAATGCACATTTTTTGTATTAAGTGACATTTTTATTAATGTTTCTTCTGGATGATATTTTACATAAGATCACATTTTCAAACACTGAATAAAGACAAAAGCAGAGGGAGGAAAAAGGTAACAGCAACACTGGTGTGATGCAAATCTCACACTAAGATTTAATAGACATTTTTACTGTGAAAGCTTAGTTTAGCCTTTCCTCTAAGTTTGTTTGCATTGCTACCCTTTCTGCCTGCCAACTGTTCAACTACCTTCAAAAATTTCAGAGTAAACAATCTGGTAGCTTGAATGCATGAAGGTACCCTTTTGTTTTTTTGAAATATGGCAAGAATAAAACCAACAAGAAACATTTTCTTCATTTCCTACAGCAGACTACTGAGTTCTGAAAGAGGACAGACATTGGCAAAGGTAAGTGAAGAACAGAGCTGTAATATACAAATAAACATGAAGTAGATCTATTGCAAGACATGAGGAATAAAAAACAGGAGAAGGATCTAAGCACTCCACTCAAGAAACTACAATATAATCCATGTTGCCAAGTAATGAAATTCCTCAATCATCAAATATAAATTCACTGACAAAAACTCCCATTTACCCCTGAAATATTTCTTCACATAGAATTGCAATACAAAGGGCAATAGAGTACCATTATTACTAATTGCATTTGGCTGGAATCAAAAGAGTCTGACATCTGAAATTTCAGCCTAGAACTGATGCATAGCAACATTACCTGTATACTACATTTTTCAGTAGTGAAATTTAGTATAAATGATACATTAACTGCTTTATAATTTACCAGAATATGAATAACAATCCTGCATGAAGACATTGTCCAAACCCAATCTTCTGCAAGGTTAAAGGCAAGCAGGCCCTCACATTAGAGCTGTTGTGTTATAGAAAGCAACAGCAGAGGCATACTCATGCAGCCTGAACAAAGGGACATATTGTTATCCTCAGCCACTTAAGGTCAATATTAATGTTATTATTTGGGCACTAAGAAAACCTGATGGCAAAGTATCGAGGAACTGACAAAATGTTTTCACAAGTAATAAAATTTCATTTTATAGCCATGAAAAAAAATTGGCAGGAGTGAATATGCATAAAGCTATAATAGTGGATTAATGACCCAATATAAAGAGTTGTAGTAGAACATAAATAACATATACAGTCAAATTGGTGAGCAAACAAATCAGTCAATCAAATAAATAGCAATACCTAACACTCACATAATTACAGACGATTATTATGATATTTTACATAACTGCAGGTAGACAAGACCTTCATGACATACTGTATCTAGGAGCATACCATCCTACGGCACACTCTATCCTAGTATAACACTAGAATTGCTGGTGATTTCTGACTAATAAGAGGGTTACAGAAGCTTATGCTGCATTTCTACAGAAGATGTGTGAAAAATCATAGACTGACAAATCTGACCACACTTTTATGGCTTCTTAACACTGGAATAGTATCTTCACATGTATTTTGTTAATACATTTTCAAGCAGCAAGGATACATCTATAATACAGTGGTATGGGAAAGTGATCAGTTATTTAATCAAATTCAGAAATAAGTGATTTATTATATTAAAAATTATTACCAAAAATATGGCTTTGAGTATTTTCTTCTTATGCACATGCAGTAGCCTGGGAAAGCAAAAATCTTGCTTGATTTGTATCCTAGATTTCCACTCAGTGAAAATTCTTTTGTACTAAAACAGACACATGTTTCTCTCCATCCAAGTTTTATTTTGAGCTAGAAACAATCCAAGCAGCACATAATATGTCTTACCTAGTAATTCATACAAAGAATTCAGAATAGATTTCCATGCTTCTCCAGCTTCCTTCCCAGCTACGTCTGCAAAATGAGCTGCACTGCTGTATACATTCAAACGATCAATACATTCAAGAACAAGGTTGATCATACCCTAAAAATGGAAAGGCTCAGATGGTCAGAGAAAAAAAAAAAGTATTGTTTAGGTGCAAACACATAAGATTTTCAAAAATCTAAGAAAACACAACATGAATGGTGGGATATGCAGAATACAGGAACATATAGGGAATCAGACAAGTGGAGTCAAACAAGCAATCTCTTGACTGCTACGATATAAACTTCCCTTTTCGGAATGTCAAAGTAAAACAAAAAATAAGTAGTATGCCAACCATAATTTTAGGCAAGTCTATATTCCAGATGGCATTTAGGCATCTGACTAAGTACAGGCAAGTATCACTAACTGAGAAATAACAGACAGTACTAAATAAAATACTTAAAGTACATTTACTAAACCAAAACATCCTACACCATCAAGAGATTAAAGTAGAAGAAATTAATTAATTCACATATAAGTAGTAAGCTATGGTTAGAACTCTTGCAGGACAAAAAGCTCACTGCAAACATACTGCAAGATTAGGCATTAGTACTACAGACACTGTGAAAGAATATTTGTAGATAACATGGTGGAAAATCAGGAGTAAAACTGAGAGAAGTACCTCTTCCTGGAAGAGGTTCTGTCGATTCTTCAGTGCTCTGAGCCTGTTTTGTTTGTCTTCATGTTCCAAATGTTCATCAGGGGGGTGAAAGTAGCCAATCAAATCCTGAAGGCTCAGACTGACTGACTCAATTGGCAAATCAACAGTGGAAGGCTTTGCTTTCTTGCTGAGAGCATCAAGGCCCCTACAGGAAGATGTAAAGAGTACTAGAAATCAATGCATTTTATTGTTTAAACTCTTCATTGGTTTGGAAGCAAGTAGTGTTCAGAGAGCAAAGCTTTATTCATTTTCTGACAGCTTTGTAACATATAAAGGATTTATGTCTGCCCCATTCTCCACTTGATCTACTCCTTCTTTCCCAAATATAAAATGGAAGCATTATAATACTGCTTCTCTTAAGAGTTTTTGAAATCCATAACATTTATTTTTATTTTCTACCTACATATTCAACTCTATCAGAGGAGTTACTGCAAATCTCTTCATAGCATCACAAGGCTGAAAAGGGTAGAAGTCAAAGAATCAGTCCTACAGTGATGACAAATAGGCCCAGGTTATCTACAGAGGTCCTCAAGCATATGTCTAACCTGTTCTTAAACCATCTTCAGCGCTGGAAGTTACAGCTTTTCCACACACACTGTCCCAGCACTCCATTAGCCAATTTCTTTCCCTAATGTATAATTAATGTTTGGCCTTGCTGCAGACTATGATCATCTATGACCAGGGAGGCAAAGGTGCTGCTGGAGATGCGTAAGAATACTCTGGAAGGAGTATAAGAGGCCATGAGTGACATAGAAACCAGAGATGCCAAGGGCCTGCAAACATAGCTCCCCATCCTTGGGGAAGAGGGAAGTATCCAGAGGATCCTGAAACTTGGCAGGAGCCAGGCAGGGCACTCAAGTGCTGGGGAAAGAGTGTCCTGAAGAGAAGGGACCAATCTGGTGGTATGCAAAAAGGGAGAGTGGGAGGAAGTTGCTTACAACTTCTCATGATTTTAGTTTTGATTCATTCTCAAATCTACCATGGTAAAAAGGTCTTTTTGTAGCGTATTTATAGCAAAGCCCAGCTGTGTAGCAAAGGGGTCGTTTTTCTTTTCACCATTGTGCTCTATTAACGCTGATCTAAAGACCACAGAACTCAGATGAGCTTCCAGCCCTATGTTCAGCTCCCTTTTCTCTTTCCCAGGAGACACCAAAGTTCCCAGGCAACCTGACCCGAGACTATTGTCAGTAGTCCTCTCTGCCCCGCTGCATAGCTCCCTGCTCACACCCAAGATTCCTCTCTAGGTTGAGTTGGTTTTAAACTGGTGTGTCATTTTATATTTTCCTTTCAAGCTGTAAACTTGGGTTGGAAAACTTGCAAGTCTAGGAAACATTATGAATACATGTAAATATTTACTGTAAAAGAATAAAATTCTCATAGCATAAATAATTCAATGCTTTAAAAAGAGCTATTAAAAGTTATCTTGAACACAATTTTTATTTTAAGCACGTTATCTGAAGTACAATTTTTCTGTTGAATTTGTGGAGCACACCCTTGCAATAATTGTAATACTCTTCAATTCAGCTTTTTCTTCCTGCCAAAACTAAATTGTTAAACACTACCTTGTACTCCCTGTGCACTCTGCAAAAACCTCCACTGTAATTTAGCAGTACCTTCACTTGTGAAACCTTATCATTAAATTGCCTTACTCTGTCCTTATCATTTATGGCACTCTTACAAGCTTCAAAGAAAATGTATTATTTACGTAGTGACTGAGGACTTGTGTTTTTTGTATTTAAGTGTCTCCTGACAGGTTTGTTTTCTACGCTGTTATTTAGGACCTGGGTAAATATTTTCCAACAAACTGACAGTCAGTGTACCTCTTTGTACGCTGACTAAGGAAATGGTTGCTTCAGGTCACCATCTCCCACACTGTCTTCTCTTGTGACAAACAAGTTCCTGTGAAATTCTTATCAATCCCTACAGTATTACTGCATTATCAATCTTATTCAAATGCCAGCTACACTGATGAGAGGCATCTTTCCACAGTTACTAAAGTGAGCAACATTTGAGAATTCACATGGTTATTTCAGAGGACATTTGAAGGTAAATGCAAACTGCATAAGTTTGACAGTATATTTAGACTGATAAAATACTATAAGATAAAATATTTTATATGTCGCAAAACATTAAAGAAATAAGAAGCATTAAAAAGGATCAAATAATGAAAGCTTAATGGGAGGGTAGAAAGATGGTGTAATTTCATACTTTTTAGAAAAAATGAAAAAAAAATTTCCTGAAGCTATGAAGATCTTCAGTTTATTTGTGCTTTCTACAGTTATCTCATTATCCAGGTTTTTCAAGAAAGAACACTTTAAAGTCTTACTTAGAAAAGAAAGAACTAAATTATACACTGTGTGACTCATAGGATATGTTGGGAAGGAAAAATCTCTTTTATTATTCATTTGCATGCTTAGCCTGCTTACACACTAAAATCAAGCTTCAACAATAAAGCAATATTAGAAGACAGAGAAAAGAAATCAGTCAATACCTTTCAAGCTACCTTTGTGCTGATAAACAAATGAATTGGTTTGAGAAGTATTCTTCTCTTTTTTCTGAGGCCTAAATTGCTCACTGTTGTGCTCATGACCACTTTAAGTAAAATATAAGAGGAAAAAAGAGAAAAAGGATAAGATAATTTTAAAAGCACACCTTATAAATCTGTTAAAAAGGAAGACTGTACTACGAATGACACGTGCTGTACGTGATTCTTCATTTTGAGATCTGGACAATGTTAAACCATCATCCATGTGACCTTCATGGTGCATTATTGCCTGCAAAAAATAAAAAGGAGTCACTGCAAAATGAAATGTTATTTGCAAATAAGAATTATGAAAACTCACAAAATAAGGCAGGCTAGAAATTAAGTTTAAAGTACTTCATCAGATCCAAAGGACACACTCATACTGAGCAAGTCAGCTCAGTCCCATAAATATCTCAGAGTCATAGCTTTTGCTGTTACTTGGTTTTTTTCAATCTTAAAAATTATTTCTCTTAAGCAGCAACAGATCCCTAAAGTACAGACAAGGTCAAAATTAGTGCTTTCTACAAGGTTTTTCCTAGGATGTTCCTGGCCTTTAATGACTGACCAGTGAGACACTACCAATAGCTAAATGGTTCTTCACATTTAGTTATTATGTCTCAAAAAGTATTCAGTCAAGTCTACATAAATATTTTAAAATCATTTCATTTTATTGTTCATATATGCGCACTCACACACAACCTATATTAAATTATCAAATTATTCTATATCTTTTTAATTATCATTAAATTATTACATTTCTTAATTATGTTACTATTACAATCACAAAACTTTAATAACATTCAACTAAGAAATTTTATAAAAACTTTTTCTAAAATACATACTATTTCTATTAAAAAAACACTTCTCAAGTATTATGGGTGTTTATATATACACATTTATGATACAAAAAATTAATATTTAGCTATGTGTATAAAATTATAAGGCATCTCCCTGCAAGTATACTAGATATTGTTCTGGTTTTGTAGTTTTGGCATGTAAAACTTCCACAGATAATACTATGTTATGGATAAACTTCACACTTCCTTTTACTTTTTAAAAGAAGGCTAAAACAACTTTCCTTGCTAAAAAATAATTTCCCACCAATCTATACATCTACAATAAACACTAACTCAAAGTGATCTTCTGGAAAATGGTTTAAGTTATAAAATATTTTTTTTCTTATTTCATTATGCTGAGCTAGGATTCTGCTTGGCCATTATTATTCTTTAAAAGAAGAAAATCCCTCAGAGCTCAGGACTTGATCATTCTCTCCCCAAAGAGAATGCACACAATGAAGAAGGAAATTACTCAGACTCAAAGCTTATCAATCCAAACTGGAATCCATGATGAATTTTAGCATATTCTACAGGCTATAACTAGTATTTTAGCTTGACATAAAGTATACCCAGGTTTTGTAATGTTTGTAGGTTAATGTCTATAAGCTAACACATGCACTTTGACTTTCAGTTTAAGGATTCAGTTCATCATGTAACATTTCAATATATGACTAAAAAGAAACCCCTTTTACAAAGGCATGCTTAAAAATGTTTGAAACACAGAAATTAACTGTGTCCTTCCCTTCATTTCCCCTCTCCCTATCAGACAGAATGAAAAACATTTCTATTTACAGTCTTACCTTACGCTGCACAGAACCCATTCTCACAGACTTTGCATCAGCAGACTGGTACGTGAGCCATAAGCCTGTATCTACATGTTGTATGAAGCATATGGAATCCCCATATTTTATTTCAGGTGCTCCCATTCCTTCTACCTCTTTTCTTGTCCCTATGTCCAACTTTTCCTGAAGAAGAAGGAAAAAACTTATACAACAACAATAAAGAACACATTAGTATTTGCATAAAATATTAAATACAGGGCAATTCTCCAAAATGTGAGGTAAAAGAATACCCGAGATCCTTCTTCAATGAAATTATTGAAAAGTGGCAAGTGCATATACTCCTAATTAAACATTTAGGTGGAAAATGGAGAGAAAGATCCCATCTACACAAAAACTGAGTTTATTACACCAGGAAAAACAGTGATATTCATTTCACCTGCTTAGGAAAGAAAGAGGATCATAATTGACAGTACATGCCATTACTGAACAGATTGAATCCTCCAGCTATGCCAGGCATTAATCTCTTTTAATTGGTGATTTTGGTGTATTTTTCCAATCCGTAAAAAATGAGTACCTCCTTACAACTTCACAGCTTCAGTAGTGTAGGTAGGTTCTTCAGGTCAGTAACTCCCTGTGTTCTACATATGTTCACATGTGCTCTAATAAGAAGCTGCTTAATTTTCTCCACTGTTCAAAAAAATCAGCTTTGCAAGCTGCAGGTTTATTCTAGGCTATGTATTCAAGGTGCAAGATGATTCCCTTTACCAAATACAGCTTCAGCTTTCACTGTTTCTCCTGATTAGTACAACAAGCCACTTCTTCAGTTCCTCAAAGTAATGTTACAAATAACATAACTAAAACTTCCAAATGTTCTACACTACTGCAACCAGCAAAGAGTAGAAAATGATTACACATACACATGTACCTTCCTAACATGGGGAAGAAGCTTCGCAGTGAAAGATGAGAAAGACTGCAGTTTCAAAGTGAACATAAAACAACCTCTAATTAATTGATTTTATTTTAAAGCAACAAGAGATAAACCGTATAAATAGATTTTCAGTTTTGATTATGAATGTATTTTGAAGCACATAAAAAAGCCTCAGGTGAAATTATTTTTTTTATAACATTAAGCTACCAGATAGAATATATTCATTGATTAGGATTATTAACATGTTTCTGGATATTGATTTCACTACCTTGCAAATGCCTGATTCCTTAACTGTTGAAATTCCTATTAAAATCTTGTCCATTGATACATAGTGATAACTGATTCACTAATTCATCTGATGCCAATTACCAAATTTTTGTATGCTTCTATTTCATTATTAATCCATTATTTTGTTCATGTCATTTATTTAAATGCTGTATTCAATTATTTCAAAAGCTAGCAGAAATAACCTTGATAACAGATGATATAACAGTTGAAAACTGAAAAGCTACTTATAATAGGACTAAGTATACAAATGATGATACAGGAAACAATAAAATAGGCCCTGCTATCACATGAAGAAATGGCACTCCTATTTTAAGCTTCAATTTTTCCAATTCTTTTCATATCTACAAGTAGTGTGACCCTCTGTGAACATAGTGTGCTTCTGCAATGTAAGCTTTTCTTTTTTTCCAGTCTTCCTCCTCTCAATTGATTTCTTTAGACACGGATGCATGAATTCATACATTTTGTCAAGGAGCACTATCAAGAACATATATTATTTATATTATATTATATTATATTAATTA
>VZTY01026743.1:44210-95172 GCA_013400935.1 Turnix velox
ATAAATTTATATATTTATAAGGAGGAGGCCTATGCATAATAAACAATGAGATAGGAATTAGTGAGTGACAACAGAGATGGAAAGTCTCTGTGTTCTTTTATGCTGCCACTCTGCAGAGCAGAGCAGCTCTTCAGGTATGTGCTGAAACAAAACGTATCATGCACAACTGTAATCATCTATCACCAGACAATTTCAGAAGATAATGAAAGGATAATACAGAATTACTATATCCCAATTACACCATATACTTTCATTCCAGGATTTCTTTAGTCAATAAAACAACCATACATTAAGTTCTAGACTACCATGACAGGTATAGCCAAGATGAATAACAAGATCGAAGGTCTTGAAGGTCTGGGCAGTAATATTAACATATCCTGTCATGGGGAATTTTTCATTATTACAGAAAAAGCAAATCTGCAACAAAGAAATCAAGACATTTTATTCAGTGGTTTTAAGTCTGTGTGTGAAACCAGAGTTGAACAATACTGAAAAGAAAATGCAAGTGACTTGCAATATTCCTTCTTCGTCCTTAATTCTTTCTTATTCTTCATATAGCATCCTTCAAAAACTATGTTCTATCAGTAACACTTAACATTGCTTCAACAACATTCATTATTATTTTAATATAAGTTGGAAATGTACCTGCTTTGTTCTTCTCCATGTTCACCCGAAGGGACAGTCAAACATTCATCCATGTGACCATGTAATAATCTGAGAACATCCCCTCCTATCAGATATCCTTGAATAAAGAGAGACATTCAAGTGCATTTGTCTGAACACAGCAACACCTAAAACTACAATNTGTCACAATTTCAACCAGGAAAAATTACAAATGAAACTAAAGACCATTTAAAAACAATAACACTATTTATTTTTCCTACTGTAATATCAAATAAATCTCTACTTGAATTGCTTTCAATTTAAATACATATAAATAGACTCCTTTTTTGTGAAGGAGAGGAAATTACTTCAGGCAACAAAATCCTTTTTTACTACTGTTCTTGAGTTACTTCTGTTTAAATCAGTCCTCTGAGTCTCCTGATACACAGATAGCTAAGTTGTCCAACTATTTGTAGTTCAAAAATGTTATCTTAGAATAATGTCTCACTGGCATTTCAGTGAGACTACTCAAGAATTCTCACTGATTTTGACCAAATTCAGTTTGATGGCAGCAGCAGACTGGGTCTTCAAGCAATGGGAATTTCAAAGCACACGACATGGAAATACATGACAGCCTTGGCAATAGGTATTCCAGACACTGTCTCTGTGCTTACAATCCAGGTCAGGTACTGAGAAGGCACTACAGCGGGACTACACACACAAGAAACATTGCTCTGGCTCTTCATTACAAGCCAAAGGTGCTTCCTAGATCTCTGGAAACGGAGACAAGCATCATCCTCCTTATCAGCCTCTCTGACCATGAAACATTGTTCCTCTCTCAGTTCTCCTTGTACAGTTACCATGCAAGAACCAAAGTCTCCCTTCCAAAAATATCATTGACAGTCCCACCCTACCTTCTAGTGGTCTCAACAGCCCAATTTCAGGACCACATGGCAGGACCTTCAAGCCAGGAAACATGGTAAACATTCATAAAAAATGTGAGCCACAGAAAATTTTATACTATTTTGTATGTATATTCATAAACACTTCTTCTATGACTAGTCCTGCAGCTGTAAAAGGCTCTTCCAGTACAGATTTGGATGACATTGCCCAGGGGAAGCTTTGTCAGGTGCTGCAGTCATGAATACAGTATCTACACTGACACTGTATTGCAAACCTCTACTGCGCTAAATGCTGTTCCACAAGAGCATGAGAATATATGTTTTATTTTGGATTTCTAGTAATCTTCAAAACACTTTTATAATCAAATGTACATAACTGTATCAATGCTCTAAGAATGAGGAAAAATGTCATTTTATTTTCTTTCTTGAAACAGCCTAGAAGAATCCTTCACATCAAAACAATTGATTCATTTCCAGGATTAGATAGCAGATGACATTATAGAATAAATACTTAAATTAGGACTACCTGATATTTATATTTATAAATTTATAAANTGTCATGGGGAATTTTTCATTATTACAGAAAAAGCAAATCTGCAACAAAGAAATCAAGACATTTTATTCAGTGGTTTTAAGTCTGTGTGTGAAACCAGAGTTGAACAATACTGAAAAGAAAATGCAAGTGACTTGCAATATTCCTTCTTCGTCCTTAATTCTTTCTTATTCTTCATATAGCATCCTTCAAAAACTATGTTCTATCAGTAACACTTAACATTGCTTCAACAACATTCATTATTATTTTAATATAAGTTGGAAATGTACCTGCTTTGTTCTTCTCCATGTTCACCCGAAGGGACAGTCAAACATTCATCCATGTGACCATGTAATAATCTGAGAACATCCCCTCCTATCAGATATCCTTGAATAAAGAGAGACATTCAAGTGCATTTGTCTGAACACAGCAACACCTAAAACTACAATTCAAACTGTATTAGATACTATCAGTTCTATTTCATTTTTCTTCTGTTGGCCTATTATATTACATGAAGATGCTCAGAAGGACAAGATATCTCATTCCCTGAAGAGCCAACTGACCACTGTCAATTGAACAGAATTCCAAATTGGCAAGTAGGAAAGGGAGGATCAGGTGAAAGAGCCCCAGACAAAGGATTCTACAGTTAGTGCAAATTAAAAAAAGACTGATCCAACAGAAATAAGGAAATACATTATGATGGAACATAATTCCTTGAGTTTAGTATTATAACAAGAAAAAATTTGAAAAAACATTATTGGAATAATTTCTTGAAGATGGGTCTATATTCTCTACAGTAACACCAGTCTATACAGGGAAATGGTGTTGAAGGCCCAGCATTCATGCTGGACACATTTCACAAGTCTATTATGAATCTACAGGAAATATTTTTCTTGAACATATACTAGGGTTTAATTTTTTAAAATCTTTGAAATCATTATGAAATTAATGCTTATGTGGCAAATTTTTTAATTCATCATTTTTACACAAAATGTATGCCCAAGTAATATATATGCTAATGGCTACCCAGACCTCTGTCAATATAATTCCAGAGATGTTCTGCCCTGATTAACTTTTTTGGGTTTTTTTTTTTTGTAAAGTGCCTAACATCTGCTCCACAAAACTCAATTAGCAGAGTCACTTGATCTAACTCTAAAACTCTGTTTCGACTTTAAATTCTATAAACACCACTTCTGCAGAAATCCATGCAAAAGAAAACTAATTTCCTTCAACTACCTAACTCGAATATCCTAGTTCATATTCATTATTTTGGAAACAATCCCATTTAACTTAAGTGTTTCACTGATTAGTCTATTTTTAATGGGAATTTTTGACTAAGAGATGGTATCGTGGTCTAATTATTCTTACCCCAATTTTTTCTTTATGAAGATGACAAAGCATTTTGCAGTTACTAACAAAATTAGCTTTATTTTCCTCATCCTTCCTTTTAAGATAATTTTCTCCAGTTTGACTACAGTTTTAAGGAAGCACAGAGTGTAAGGTCTTAACACACTAAGCACCAGATTCACTCTCCCTTTACAAGACACTTTGATTACAAGAGTATCTGCTGGTTTTGCTAGAATAAGGCCTTTAATTCCTTCTGACACCATCCAGCTGATCCTCTCTAGAAAAGATACTGCTTAATTAATTTCTATACCTAAGTAAGGTAAAATCAGAAAAGTACAGCAACAAAGGCCTATGCACAGAGAAACATACAGTTGCTAAAGTCATGTTACCTCATTTTCAAGTTATTTACTGAACGAAAAATGACATTAAATCACTCTGGACTTCTGCTTCCCAAATAGCCAGATGGGTCTCATTGGTGAGCTTCATCAGGCAGAAAGATATAGAGCAGCACAAACCCAAGCCTGAGATAATAAACTACACTGTAATTATTAATTAAGAATGCCACAATAGCATTGTCAACAATCAGAGGACAAGGAGAATTAAGCTTATAGGGGAGGCAGCAGGTTGGAGAGGAGAGGGGTTTCTGCTTTCATCAACAAAAAGGTTTTCTCCATAAAGCTTTGGACACATTTAAGCAATACATTAATTTTTTTTTAATAACAGATTGCTCTGGAAACCATGTCAGAGAACCTGAATGCATGGAATGATTCTGGTAATCTAAATCACAGAAAGCAAGAGTTGGCAACACTGTTCCTGAAATCTAAATGAGTAAAGCTGCAAGAACATTGGAGAATTCAACTGTGTTATAAAATATGCCAGATAAGAAGAACTGATGTGAAATTTCAGTACATTGCCTTTTCAAAAAACAGTACTCAAAAATCTCAGGGAGTAAGAAAGAAAGGACCTGCAGTTTTGACCATCTGGTCAAAAAGACTATGGAACCAAATACATACACAAGACAATTACTCTGTAGGAAACTGCAAATTATTAAGCTTTACATCATGACAGCCTCTGCAGAAAACAGCGACTATTTTTTTCTTCTCTATGGATCCATGGCATACATACAGGGATCCCTGTCCTTTTATGTCAGAAGTTGCATTAAAAAGCTCTTTCCTAATTCCTTAATAAAATAACTTTGAAAATTTCTCTAGCCTGTCCATCTCTGTCTTTAGCCTCCTTTCATTTTGCTTCCAAACAATTAACATTCTTACTAGTCACTTGTAGGATTTCACATTCTGCTTCCTGCCCTCTTGCCCATTTTTAACTCAGTCTCATGCTGGAACATCTAACCATGACTGCATACATTAGAATAATCTGAGAGAATATTTTGAAACAGGACTGAAAACCTTCTCAAAAGGAAAAAAAAACCAAAAACTATGAATGTTACATTTTAGCAAAATAAGATTCAAACAAGTCACTCAGTATTTAGGAAAAAAAATGTAGAAAACACTTTCAGTTTAACTTTCCCATTGCTTTCAGAACATTGGGGGATTTTCTGGATTGAATGTTTACATAAGAGAAACCTGCTCCCACTCTTGTCAGAATAATCCAATCTTTTAAATATTTTGTTTATGATCAGTCCTTCAGTAATTAAAGTTGATGGAGCCTTACCTTGAGCAGCTTCACTTCCTGAACTGATTGGTGCTACACTCCAAAGTGTTTGCTGGAAGGCTGCATCAACATGTAAGCTACCATTTCCATAAGAGAGATGCTAAAACCAGGAAACAGAAGCTTTTATTTGGGGTTAATTAGAAATTTCATTTCAATATACAGTAACAATATCAAACATTCTCTTGATTTTTTCATACATAAATAATTTCTATTGGCTGAGTAAACACAAAGTCAGAACTGAGAACTCTTCAAAGTACTTTAGAAATAAAGCTGGAATAGTAACAGCACGTTTGCCTCAAAGAGACATACATAAAATGACACAGAATGGTGAGCTATTTGGAGTCTCAAAATATAGCAAACCCTCCCAAGCACTGATTATTAAATTCTGCAGGAGTCTTACCTGGTGTTCCTCCTTCTACAGATAATGGTATTTTCCACAAAGTTTGAATATCGGGATGTGACATTAATCTGTTTTTCAAGTGTAACTCACCATTGAATTATTTCTTGTGGGTCATTGGCTTCCTAAAACTTCAGATCAAATAAATTAAGTAACCAAGGAATCGATTTTGTAAGGTACTTAGAAGAGTTTCCAAAATATATCCTTGAACCAAGTTGTCATGTTCTGACCTAATCTGGAATGATGTTTCCCTGAAAGATTCACTTCCTGCCTAAGCATTCAAAGGATATTCTTCCACAATGCAACTCCTTATCTTCTGCCAATGTTGCAAGGCTTTGCAATGAGTGCCACTGGTGTCTTCTCTTTGTGTGTGTCCACGTACATAATCCCATTAATTCAGTGACATTATCATCTCAGAAATTCTAACCTCAGAGCATATTATATATTGCATTCACGCAAAACCCTTTGTTCCACATCATAAGTCAGCGCCATTGCCATAATGTTAGTGCCAAATAGCATAATCATATAAGACTTTGGAACTAGGCATTCTATAATTTTTCAAGTAACATTTAGACACTTTTATCAAAACCTTACTTTTAACTACTGGACAGTAACATTATTTATACATTACTGCTGGTCTCTGCTTCCATATGTTGCGATCAAAGTTAACCCCTTGTGAATAAAACTGCAGAAAAAATGGCAATGGTGGTCAGAAAGGGGCAGAATCCCAATGACAGTTGCAGAACTCTTCTGTCTTCCTGCCTACACATCTTCTAGCTGCACAGCAGTACAAGCTACAGTGCATCAGCTCCGTTAACACATAAAGAAAAAGATCTTCCAAAAGCTATGTTTTTGCTGCACCAGTGTAATAGAGTACAAAACAACTCTCATATTTCTCTCACTGCTCCTACTTAACCAGGTTCAGACATTACAATCTTAGCACACCTTCAGTCCTAATTCTGCTCCATGGGCCCTAATTTTGTCAGGATTCCTTTGAGACCATTACACAGATTCCAGTTAGGATGAGCAATTCAACCACTACAGAGGTCTAGAAATATTACTTTTTTAAGAGGAACACATCAATCAGAGTGGGCAAAAGAGAAAGAGGACAACTCCTCTGTCATTTAGTCATGCTATCAACAGACAACTTCATTTAATTATTCGGTTTGTGCAAGCTAATGAACTTATTTTCACAATGTTAGCTACTGAATTAGAATTCCATTTTATAGGTACAACACCGAACACAAATACAGTGCTGACATCTGTCATTAGAGTCCCTGTCATTTTGTTCCATTCCTCTGACTCCAGTTGTAGCTCTGACTATAAACCAGATGTTTATACTGAGTCACCATAGAATTGTGGTTAAAATGACCAAATACTACACATGACCATCATAGCAGAGAAAAAGACAGTACATCTCTATAATTGCCTTATTTCTTTCACTTCCCTATACTGTATGCTACATCCAATTTACAGTTAAAAGCAGGAGTCCTGACATTTATAATTCTGTCTGCTGTGAACCCAGAACTATCCATAGCAAGCAATAAAATGAAGCTTTGATTGTAGATAAAAAATATCTTGTGAATAGATATTCAAAGATTCAAGTACATTAAACGTACAGAAAAAAATTGTAACAGATTAGAGACATCAGTCTTAATTCTGGCACTTCCTAACTTTTAAGAGCTATGCTTTACCATTTAATGCAGGTTTAAGGCCATCTGCTGCCTGTCTATAATTTATTTGGAGCTTATCTGTTTGGGGTTGTTGCTTCAGCACAACAATATTATGAAAACGAAACAAATTCCATAATGCAATGTCCAGGATGCAGACATGATACTCATACTAATGTTGAACAGCCTTCATATCTACTACACAGACCTTTTCTAGACAGAATGAATGACATAGTATCCAGCAGAAAGAGCAGGCTGGCATCATCAGTAAGAACAACATAAGCAGCACAACAACATTTGCAAGGAAGAAACACATGAATTTTCCTGTATTTAAAAAAATATATATAAAAAGGCAAAGAAAGCCTCCATGGTTACACTCGCTTCTGCAAGATTCATAGATGGAGAAGGAAACTTTCAACTAATTTTTAGACATCTGACACCCAAAGTAATAGAAAATCATAGACAGGACTATGCTACCACCGTACTATAGCTGACTGCTGTACCTTAATACAGTGGGCTTCCTAGATAGTTGCTGATAACAGTTATCTAGCCTAATTGCTACAAGCCTCTCTCTCTCTCTTCTCTCAGAATTGTTATCCCAGTGCCATGTCTCTCACCTAGACAAACCAGTTTCCCAATCCAGTTACAACTTATATAATCACCTGCTTCAAAAGGTTCTCCTCAGACCTACAAAGACTTAACATGGCCTTCTGGCTTTTTTGGTGTTCAAACTCTTCTTTCCTATGACAGCCAGCAGCACACCTCCTTCCAGAAACTCCCCACAACTCCTGCCCACCAGTTCTTATTTCTTGGCCACACACTTTCCCCTCTCCAGATCTTTGCCCAGCAGTTTTGGTTCTCCCCAACAAACCTACTCTACAGACCTCTCTTGTCACCCTTTATTACCAGCTTCTATTCCATTGGTTCTTCTATCAATTGTCCCTGTCACAACAGCATAATTTTTCTGCCCCAAATTATAACACAACTTTAACGAGCAGGTGCCCACTCATTCCTTGTCACTAGCTTATTGTCCCGAATGATTTATTAGTACCTTACTGCCTGCCTGCCTTCAGCTGCCAATCTTTACAGCCACTCATCAAGTCCCACTCAGTTTCCTCCTTTCCCACTTCAGTTTCAGGCTCCTGTCCCTGCTACACCACCTGCCTTTTGTTCATTCTACTTTTTCATAACTTCCTCCTCCACATGCTTTAAATGACAGCAGATCACCAGGAGCACATAAAAACACTGAGCTCTCAGCTGTCAGTACAATGTCTGACTTCATCCCTGCCTTAAGCCACTCGTGACAAGATTCTGCCTCCTTCCCAACTTCTTCACTTAAATAGCACCAACATAATAAATACTAATTTTCACATTTATCTTCACTATGCATTTCATATTTTGACTTCATCTCTAAGGAATTCTTAACACACATTTAAAAGACTAAGTTATTCAGAGGCCTCATGAATTTGAAAACAACTATTAATATATTGATTTCTAAACCACTGAAAACTGTCAATTTTGAAATTAACTGTGATTTACACATAACATAAACCTGCGTGCAGGGGTACCTGTTAATGTGTACATGATAGGGAAACATACTGGAGATATGACATCTCTTCACTGGCCTGCGCTGCCTCAAGAAACAGAGTAGCTCTAGCTTGGTAGCAATATTTGTGAGTGAGTATCTTTTCATGCTGCTTTAAGAGGGCTCTGTAGAGCCTAGTTTCCCCACTGAAGATCTGGCAACAGCAGAGCTCACTCATTATGCAACGCCATAAGTACGTACTTAAATGCTTTTCTTCCAAAACACTACACAGAAAAATACACATCCAAAATGCCACTGTGTAGGTGGGGATAATGCGTGTCAGAGAAACTGAATGGCTTGCCTGGGGACCTTGGTATGAGTCAACAAACAGCCATAACCCACATCTCTGGACCTTTAGCTTATTATTTTAACACTAATCTTGAACACTACCAGCTTAGCAGTTGTTCAGTGCAACTAAAAAAATAACTCTTCAGGGCAAAAAATAAAATTTTATTGCCCCCAAAACTTTTTTTGATGGAGAGCAGGAAAGTAGGACTACAGGAACGTCCTGGCATTTTCTTAGTAATTTCATAGTGATTGTAAACCAAATTAAGTATACTGACTGCACTGAGATCATAGAGTCACAAAATTAAAGGAGAAAAAAAAATTAGTTTTTTTCCCACTAAGGTAACCTGATCACTAACCTGTGAAGCTGGAATAATTCTGCTCTCCTTTTCTATAATATAAGTTAAACAAAGGTCTGACTACATTTTGAAAAAATCCTGGCCTGTGAATGAACTCTATTCACCTGTTATTTTTAAATACATATCCTTGCCCCAGGTTTGTTAACCTGTTTATCTTAATTTGGAGGTAATTAGCAAGTTGCTTGGAAAACAGAGCAATATTGTCATACCAAAAAGCTGACATTTCAACCCTATTGCTAACAGTGCAGAGACAGAGACACAGTCTAATAGAAAAATTACATTTTCCTAAAGTTTTAGCTGTTAGTACACAATGCACATAAATCTAACTCGCAGCATCCCACTGAATGTCACTTTCAGATGAGCAATCTATCTGATGAATTCCTCAACTTTAGAGGAAGTATTCCTCAAACTGATTTGGTAGACTCTCTTTGGTCTCACTAACCAAAATTTCAGCTCTGCGCAGTGCTAACTATTGGGAAGAGGTATCAGTTGCTATGTTCCATTCAGTGCTGAATAAAATAGGGGCTATTACATGTCACTGCACCCACAATGAGAACACTGCAATTGTTTTCAAAGACACATCCTTTGCAGTTATTTTCTAAATGGGCTAACGCATTACAAGAAACAGTTGAGGAAAGAGAGACAGCATTCATGAAAAATATTGACTCATTGGTAACTGGCTAACTCAGTCTTCATCGACTGCTTCAATTTTCAAATCATGGTTTGGGTTGTAAGGGACCTTAAAGATCATCTAGCTCCAACCCCCCTGCCATGGGAAGGGACACCTCCCCCTAGACCAGGTAGCTCAATGCCTCATCCAGCCCAGCTGGATAACAGTAAGTATCATTGCTTTGTTTACAGTGTTAATATAATTACTGAGTAGGTAGCAAAAACACAAGTATTTTTCACTGTGAAGTTACTTAGTTTACTAGTTCTTAATTTAGCCTGGAAAAACATCTGTTCATAAAAATGTGAGGGTGAGTGCATATAAGAGCAATATTAATTGCTGAATTCTTGCTCATTCTTGCTAACAAAGTAGAGTTGAATAGCTGAAATAGGTTTAATAACTATTCATTAATATACAGGTCTAAACCATTTTAAGAGTATAATAAAGTGATTAAAATATCAAGAACACAGATCTGTGACATTTCTCTCTACAATGAAAATATCATTTATTTTTAGTCAATTGATATTTGCACGGGAGAAGCAGCATATGCATTAGCATCACATGTTGGGGAAAATCAGTCTCTCCAGTCTTGCTGTATAGAAGTACTCAACAGCCTTGAGATTCAATAGTTGAGGCACACCTCTAAGTAATATAAAAAGGCTAAGCTGGTCTACTAACTATAGGGCAGAAAGCATGAGTTGAAGCATATACCTGCAGAGAGATACGATTGTCAGCAATGTCATTCAGCAACTTGATAAATTTTAAACAAATTCAATTCTTTAAAGAAAAGCTTCTAATGAATTAGATTTTTCATTAATTTTGCCCACTAAATATCGCTTTTCCAGTAATTCTGATTAAAATACTCATAGTACTTATAAAAATATTTTTAAAATTTTGAAGGTGATCAGAAAGTTGTCAGATTAACTTATGAAAAGTATCTCATTAAATGAGCAACTAAATTTCTAATTAGAAGTGAAAACTATATTCCAATAATTACATTCTCATCTTCTCATCTTTCTGTGTGTTTGGCAAAGAATGTAGAAAATTTTAAATTTTATAAAAGAAAAATCATTAAAGTCATATTAAACTTTTTTCCTAAATATTGTAAGAAAAACTTTCAGATATGGTGTTTCATAGCATATATCCAAAACCGCATAGTACTGAAAACCACACTGTGTTATATGTAGATCTGAAACTGTTCTCTTGACAAAGCTAAAACCAAAAGATGCCTTCTTTTGCTGAAGCTACATCTGCCAGATCACTAGAGCTGAATTTACATAAGCTTCCAGTAGATTGATCTTCTTCTTGGTTTTGTTTTTTTTTTTCTATTTTTTTCCCCCATATAGAATAGTTCAGGTGTTTTCAATCCCAAGAAAATTTTAAAAAATTTAATTTTGAAGTGCTGAAGAGTTTCATTACAAATGGGAAATACTTTGATGAGGCAGAAAGCTACTTAAACTAGTGATAAAAAGCAACCACAGAAAGTCTAAACACATTTGAAGTATTTTCATTACATTTAATTATAACATGTCAGTAGCTGTACATGTTAAACTGTAAATAAGCCTTAAGAAAATCTGGATCTTTTAAAGCCAAGAAAACACTATGTACCTATGTGAAACATTCCAAAATTTCAGTACAAATTTTTAATATATATTATAGTGCTGCTAACCTCTGAACACTCACAGGAACTCTAGGCAACTCAATTATGAAGTTGAGACAGACTTCATATTTCTGAATTTTCCTTTTTTCCTCACTACTAAATTTTTCAGCCTCTATTTCATTATGTAAACAAATGCAAATTAGATAGGTTGCATACCAATCTCACAATTTCCAGAGCTTTGGTTTCAAAATGATATTGAATCACAATTTAGACACCCAAAGCTATACTTTTGTGGATATGGAAATGTAAATCAGTCTTTAGCAAAACATCTTTATTATCTGGTTTTTTTATAGAGGAACCACTGTACAGACATTCCTACAGAACTTACCAAGTATCTTTCTGAAGAGACACTAACTAAAATAAGATCGTCTCCAACACGCACTTTTTCTCCTTCTGATCGTTGCTTGGAAGCAGGATGGATGGTCCACCAGCATGCCTCACCTATATCATTATTGAATAACAGCAGAGAAAGAAATTAGAAAGGAAATGTCTAACATTATTACCATTACCTCTACATTCATCTCAATCCTATAATTTCTGATTTGGTTTTCAGTTGCCTAAACCAAGTATTTTCAGTAACTAATACCATTCCTACACCACCATGTCAGAAAATCAGCTGGAAATAACATCCACATGCAGAAGTCAATAAGGCCTCTGGAAAAGTGATTCCAGTGTTGAGCAGGGGAATAAAGAAATGGTTCTCATTTATAAGTATTAAAATGACATTTTTTTTTCCCCTTGATAAACCTTGTTTTCAGACATACTTCTTGAACAAAAAAGGATCTTTTCAGAAAAAAAATCACCTTGATCTTGGAACTATTAAATTGTTGCTGTTACGACTCCTAGCTAAAGCAAGGCTTAAAAAGAAAAACAAAAACAAAAACAAGCAAGCTTCCTACTTCTAATTGAACAAGTAGACCAACATGATGGCACTGGAAGAAGTTATATCAGTCTTTAAAGTGCAAATAAATTCACATCACCACAAGTTCTAAAACTTTAATAAAATCTTCATTTAAAATAAAACAATTTTAAAATTTGTATCTGGTCTTCTGTACTAACAACCAGTCAATATTCCTCTATTGAATATTATAAATTTAGCTTTAAATACAGACACATTTATATCTCATAACATACATAGACAACATAAAGATAAGTTACTAAACATATAAAAAACCAGAAAGATTAGTTCCTAAAATGTTCTTTTTATGTAATTTATATGTATTCATAGGTCACCATTCTGATTTTTAGATTAGCAGCATTCTTCATTACATAGTCACTCAAATTAGTGCTTACCTGTCGTGTCTTCTTGTAGCCCTACATCAAATGCCAGCTTATCCATTGAAGATCGAGATGTAGAAAGGCAGCATAGATACTACCAAAGGAAAAAGCCACACATTATTAGTTCTGCTCATGTCTGATAACCCACTGAAATATAACAACCTACTAACACAGGATTAACTATTCAGTCATCGTCAAGACCATATATGTAAAATGGTAAAAATAGTAACTCAAGAAGATTTGACAACAATATATGTTCTAAAGTAACAACCTCTTTGTCTATCTGGACTATAATTCCACTGTTACGGGAATAATGAGAGTAGAAACAATGGAGCTGGATGCATTGAAGTTCAGCTTCATGAAGCCTCCCTTCAGTTAAGAGGTTTGGAATGTATGTAATTCATCAGGAAATTGAAGTGTAAGGCTTCTGTCCAAAATATGTGCAGGAAGGAATTTCCTCTTCCATTCAGCCTACAACATACGCCCAGGTTGTAGGTTGTCTGCCAGATCCCAGCTGTGGTTTCAGTAGCAGTTTATGCAATATCCAAGGGAAAAGAAATGCAAAATCACCAACACAGAGAACTCATAACTGTGGAGAAAGACTTAGTTTTGGCACTTAACCAGCTTGGTTTTGTATTTCCAAGCATGTGCCCTCCACAAACATTTCTATAAACCACAAGTAAAATGTCTCTTTGATGTGAATAATTCTCTAGATATCACTAAATGGTTAACAGTCTGGGGACCCTCTAATATAACTTTAGTACAAAAAAAAGAAATTATTGCTGTAACTCCTGTTACATACCATGCCGCTGTAGGAATGGCGCAGAAGGATTGCATGGCCATAGAGCAGTGTTCGATGGCCGCCACCTTGTGCAGACTGAAAGACAAAAGGAAGTAATATACTGGTATGTTGTAATAAACATCAGGCCTTTCAAGAATGAACAAAAGTTCTCAATCTCAGGACAATCTGTATGTGCCATTTCTTTAGAGGAACTATTCAAGGCATAGTTCAAGGTAGTTTTATTAATAAGTTCTCTTTAGCTTGCACCATCTCTGAATATATTGACCTTTTAAGCCTCTGGGACAGATCTAAGCTAGAAATTGGACATGGCAATCTAGAAGCTACTGACTTTCTCTAGGAGAAGTGTTCAATTCACTGATGAGGAAAAAAATTGTGTACTTCGTACTGCCTCCAATTCAGTACAAATATTTTCCAGAAAATTGAATTCTCCATCTTCAGGATGAAAGCAGATGGTCTCTAGAGAAGCATAGTTTTGATATTTGTCGCAGTAGAGGGTACTTCTCTCTACAGAAGGTATGAAGTGGAACCTTCTGGAGTACTTTTTCTGCTTTACAAGGAAGTACTAATGATATGTCAGCCATCATATGTCATCGGCCTCCAGACTGCTTCCCCTCACCAGTGTTTTAAGACTTTTTTTAAGATTTTTTTATCTGTTAGGCAAGGCAGGTGCTCAAAAACCTTCAAACTAACTCAACAGGATTTTGGGGTTCTGAAAATTCATGTCCAAGTAAACATTCCTCCTGAAAAATGAAACATAAATTTTGAGTGAAAGAAAGTTTAACCACATGTGAGAGAATAAATAAATCTTGTTAAAGCATGACTTTACAAATCCCTGAAGACTGACATGCAGCTGACTGACACTGGTCAGGAATAGAGATTGTAAGCATTACACTGTCAAGTGCATAAATCCAAATTCTTCTGACAGAACATCTCCTGTAACAACATGCACATCACAGCCTCTGAACATTATCAATAAATACGTATTTTCAGTCTATAAATGTGACAACTCCATAAGCAGCATTATTATTTCATATAGGGCTCCTAATCTAATTTCTTATTGACAGCATTATACCCTTCCTTTTATCATAATAAACCAACCTTCTCTTTCACTGGAGCAACAGATTCATTATAGACTAAATTGGAAACAATCATACTATGTTACCTCTCTGGCAGCTTCATTTCAGTGCTGAAGGCCAATTTAACTAAATGGCTATGGTGGCAACTCATTTCCCCTCCCCATTTAATAGTTGTCCTTCTTTATCTCTTGTCCATTATCATAATATTTGTTGACCTTTGATTTACTTGGTCAAGGAAAAAAAAAGCAAGAAAAAGATGAATGGGTGGTAAAAAAGGCAAGCACTTAAAAAAATAATTGTAATTTCAGCACTTTTAAGAAGCTAACAGGGATTTCTAGCTTTTATCTTTATTAAGAAGCGAGCATCTTGATGAATACACGGTGCATTTTGACTTTGAACAAACTGCATCACAGTCAAATTGCAGGGAGGCACACTTAATCCCTCCAAGAGATAAAATTACAGGAATTTTTATTAAGAAAGAATAAAAGTCACATCTTCGTCACAGAGAGAGTCTTGACAGTAAGATATGAAGATTTAACTTTGAACTATCATTATTGCCACTACTTTTTGCAAAGGTACAAGGAAAGCTTAAGACATTTGATAATGTCAGGTTCATTGTACCAAAGACAAATGCTAAATGTCTGCTGCTTATCACACTGAGAAAAAGCTGCTTCAAAAGTACTGCCTTACTAACATTCCAGATTTTTCTTGAAGCTTGAACAATAGCAGGCACAGCTACCCAAACAAAGTCACTAATATGGACAGCAGATTAAAATTTCACCATTTTAATAAAAATTATCATGTCCTAGTAGCCATATATTCAATATCTAGCATACTGGTTTGCTTGCCTGTTGTACAAAAGATGAAATGTAACTAAAAAGAAATCCCAGCTATGTTTGCTTGCCCTTGTTTGGCCCATGTTGATCATCTGTCTATCACCAATTCTGTTAAATGCCAATTTGTAGTCCAACGGGAGAAAGATTATCTAGTAAACTAAAACAGTGGGGTTTTGGATAATTTTTCACAAGCCACCAGCGTGCTCTTGTACCCAAGAATGCCAACCAAATCCTGGGTTGCATCAAGAAGAGTGTGACCAGCAGGTCAAGAGAGGTGATTTTTCCCCTCTACTCAGCTTTGGTGAGACCCCACCTGGAGTACTGTGTCCAGTTCTGGAGTCTTTAAGATAAGAAGGACATTGAGCTATTGGAGCGGGTCCAGAGGAGGGCCACAAAGATGGTCAAAAGACAGGAGCAACTCCCTTATGAAGACAGGCTGAAGGAGCTGGGGTTGTTCAGCCTGGAGAAGAGAAGGCTCAGGGGGGACCTCATAGTAACTTATCTATACCTAAAGGGCTCCTACTGAAAGGCAGGGGTAGGACTTTTTAATAAGATATCTGATGGGAGGACCAGAAGCAATGGATGTAAATTGAAAGGGGGTAGATTCAGGCTAGACATAAAAAAGAAATTCTTTACAGTGAGGGTGGTGAAACACTGGAACAGGTTGCCCAGAGAGGCTGTGGATGCCCCCTCTCTGGAGGTGTTCAAGGCCAGGCTGGACATGGCACTGAGCATCGCAATTTAGTGGGAGGTGTCCCTGCCTACGGCAGGGGGGCTGGAACTCCATGGTCCCAAACTATTCTATAATTTTATGATTCTATAAGATGATTTAAGCTATCATTTTTCACCAAAATTATTTTACCCATTAAAAAAATGCAACCAAATTTGCTCTGTTTTAGACAGAAAGTTGCAAAAAACACTTCCAAGCACTTTCCACTTAAAGGTTTCTGAGAGGCAATTACATGGAGAGAAAGTTAAAACAGAAACCACAGAAAAATACAGGAGAAACAAGAAGACTGATACTATGAAACTGTTTACAACTTTTTAGTAACATTCAAATAATAATATTTCAGAAGACACTACAAGTAAGACTTCTTGGAAGCTAACCCTTTCTATTTCAATCCATAATATCTGCAGATTTTTGCATAAATACATGAATGACATTATAATGCAAGGAATTTTCTATCAACTACATTAATATCATTTGTTTCATGCGTTTAATATCCATTTTTTCAATGTAATTTTTAAGTTGGACAACATGTTTTCTGAACCAAATCAGGCTGCAGAAAAAAAAATTCATACTCAAAGAAGAGTCTGTTCATTGAAGTTCTACAAGCTATGCCATTCAGGAGTATCAATTATATCAAAGCAAAATTCTTCTCATTTTATCCTCCAAGAATTTGTGATTTAGAGTAAGAATATGAACAGCCTTCTGAACGGGTAAATATTACAACCAATAAATTTAGATTGAATGTATATAGGACAAATTAACATTGCTTGTGAAAACCTTATGTAAACTAAGTAGCCTAATATTTCTGCAGCTGGAATACAAGATTAATTCAGAGTCATCTCATTACCAAAAACCATTGCTGAAGCAAAAGCAATTCAGAATACAGTGATAAGAGCTGAAGAAATTACCATTTAAAAAATATAAACAACTTTAACGTTCAGTGCATTCTACACCAGGCAATGACAACAGATTACTAAAATCAGAGTTTCTTAATCTGATGTAAAGACTGTTAACTTGAAAAAGAATTAAAAAGGAAAATAAGTTCAAATCTGAAAATATTTCTTTTCCTTGCTTTCTTAATAGAAATAAGAGTCAGATACCAAAAAAAACTTCAAAATCAGAGACTACAAATCTTATATTGAAATGGGCAAATCATGGAAGCTGCATAACGTGAAATATTTACCATCAGATTGAACAAAATTGTATATATTTTACTGCAAATACCCAATACAAACACCCCATATTTGCACAATTTTGTATATGTACAACTGTCATGTGTAGAGACAAGCAACCATCTGATACATAAAAATAGGTATTTTGTTTATGTTAATTCCCACAGTAGCACTTGCACCATACTGCTGTTTTGGAGTCACTTGTGTTTATAGGAATTTAGAATCATAGAATAGTTTGGGTTGGAAGGGACCTTAAAGATCATTTAGTTACAACCCCGCTGCCATAGGCAGGGACACCTCCCACTAGATCAGGCTGCTCAGTGCCTTGTCCAGCCTGGCCTTAAACACCTCCAGAGAGGGGGCATCCACAACCTCTCTGGGCAACCTGGTCCACTCTTTCTCCAGCCCCACAGTAAAGAACTTACTTCTTGTATCTAGCCTGAACCTCTGCTCTTCCATTTTACATCCATTATTCCTAGTCCTTCCATCCGATATCCTATTAAAAAGTCCTACCCCTGCCTTTCTGTAGGCCCCCTTCAGGTACTGATAAGCTACTATGAGGTCCCCCCTCTTCACCAAGCTGAACAACTCCTTCAGCCTGTCCTCATAAGGGAGGTGCTCTAGACCTATGATCACCTTCATGGCCCTCCTCTGCTCCACTAGCTCAATGTCATCTCTCTTGACCTGGTCACACTTCTCTTGATGCAATCCAGGATTCAGTTGGNAGCCTGTCAAGGTCCCTCTGCATGGCATCCCTTCCTTCTGGTGCTTCTGGTGCACCACACAGCTTGGTGTCATCTACAAACTTGCTGAGGGTGCACTCAATCCCACTGTCCATATCTCCTACAAAGATGTTAAATAGCACTGGTCCCAGTACTGATCCTTGAGGAACACCACTCGTCACTGGTTTCCACTTGGACAATGAGCCATTCACAGCAACTCTCTGAGTGTGACCATTCAACCAGCTCCTTATCCAGCAAATGGTCCATCCATCAAACCCATTCTTTTCCAGTTTGCTGCCCAGGATGTCATGAGGAACAGTGTCAAATGCTTTACATAAGTCCAGGTAGATGATGTCATTTGCTTTTCCTTTATCCACCAATGCTGTGACTCCCTCATAGAAGGCCACCAAATTGGCCAGGCACGATTTGCCACGGGTGAAGCCATGTTCGTTATCCCCCATCACCTCAGTATCATCCTCCATGTGACTCCATGATTTTGCCAGGCACTGAGGTGAGACTGACTGGCCTGTAGTTTCCTGAATCTTTTATTCCCTTTTTAAAAATTGGGGTTATGGTCTCCCTTCTCCACTCAGTAGGAACTTCACCAGTCTGCCACGACCTTTAAGATATGATGGAGAGTGGTTTGGCAACTTCATCTGCCAGTTCCCTAAGGACCCATGGGTGGATCTCATCAGGTCCCATAGACTTGAGCACCTCCAAGTTCTTCAGGTGGTCTCGAACCTGATCTGCACTCACAGCAGGTGGATCTTTCTTCTCCCAGTTTATGGCGTTGGTTTTTGAGACATGAGTGGTACAAGCAGACACCTTGCTAGTGAAGACTGAGGCTAAGAAGTAACTGAGCACTTCAGCCTTCTCCAAATCCCCCATGATCAGCTTTCCAGTGTCCTTTCAGAAAGGGCCCATATCTTCCCTAGTCCTTCTCTTGTAATTCATGTACTTGTAAAAGTTCTTATTCCCCTTTATGTCCCTGGCTATCTTTAATTCTACCTCAGCTTTAGCTTTCCTAACCTGATACCTGGCTACTTGGACAACCTCTTTGTACTCCTCCCAGTTAACCCTCTCTTGCTTCCACTCCTGATACATTCTCTTTTTCCATCTAATAAAGTCCAGAAGCTCCCTGCTAATCCACTGAGGCCTCCTGTCATTCTTGCCCATCCTCTTCTTTGGGATATACAGCTCCTGAGCTTAGAGTTGGTTGAATGATGGTCCTTGAATACTGCCCAGTATCTCACTTGCAATGACAGTATTTAGAGACCCTTTGGCATCCAAGAAGATTTTAAGTGAAATAGGCATTACTCTTCACTCTTTTCAAGAGAATAGACATTTCTACTAAAAAAAACAGAGTGCTCTACTGCAAGCAAATGACAATGTTTCTCAGCAGACTTTTTCTTCACAGAGCTACACAGTCTCCAGATGCATGAAAACAGTAAAAGCTATGAGCCTCAGGGAGGTACCAAAGACAGACAAGCTGAAATTAAACAGGATAGTTATTCCAGTGTTTCCTGTATGTACAGACAAAGCTTTTATAACATTGTCCTTCTTAAGAAGTATATTGCTTGAAAAAGTCTAAAAACTACTCCATTTAGCACATGACTATTCTGACAGGTATACTAATTCATGAAAACCATTAAAAAATACCAAATGTGTTTGCAAGAACTCAGGAATTGAAGCACAAGATAACACATTAAGTTTTGAAGAATTTTGTATTGGCTTTTCCTGTCTCAACCCTATGATTTACAGAATTGGTAAATTATGACCTAAATGCAAGCAGCTGCTTCACATCTTATTTCCACTGTGCTCCAGATACAGCCATAAGAAAGTTCAGTCCGAACTGTCTAGATGGAACTTGTTCTGGATGGGTTTCCTAAGAAGTACTACCCGACTACTTTCACAACACTGAAAATTATTAAGATGCAAGAGCTGCTGTACAGTAAAAGCTGAAACGTGCTCCCTGTTTTTCTTCCAAATGTGTTCCAAGGTAAATGCTGCAAGATAAAGCTAAAAATTTCAAATAAAACTTCTAGTGGCTATTCATATGTGCACACAGGACAAAGTAAAACAACATCTTTTAATGCACTGAGTACTTACAATTCATTAAAATGGAGCAAGTCTCTGAAACAAAGCCTACTTTAACAATTTATTGCCAGAGTTGACCAGAAAATCAATGATTAGTGAATTGATTGTTGTCACAGACTTAAAGTCCACCCACCAGAGATGGAATCTTCTCAAAGTCCCTTACCTGGGATACATGTCAGGGCTGTCAAATTTCCTATTCAGAAGTACCCATTATTCTCTGAAATTGTGTTTTGATTCATTAGTAAGAGAAATAAAAAAGGAAATGTGGATCTGATCACAAGCACTGGCTGGAAAAAAACAAACTACCATGAATTCTGAGTAAAATTTTATTTGAGTCCCAGACTATAATGTTGACAGTCAGAAACCTCCTGTGTCAAGAGCAGAGTGTTGTACAGCTGTTGGCAACAATGCCTTTTTCCAAGAGGCTGACAAAAGGTTTTATACCATAAGAATTTGACCTGATCTGGTTCCATAGCAGGAAAACTGTGAATGCACGACAAGGAACATGTGCTGTGTTTATACATAATTCTTTTGACTTCACTGCATTTAAACAAATTAAAGGTTCCCATTTAGTAACCTGCAAGATGGAATGAAAGGACATGGAATAAATGTAAATCTAAGTGTAAATGAAAATCTTAAAAGCTTTTAAGCTCCCACTCATGAGAGGGAAAATCCATAACAGCAGAATTACCCATGAAGTGTAAAAAACTGTAGAAAGATTAAAAGGAACTAGGAGGAAAGGATGCACCACAATCTAAAACCATCATGCTATGGTTCTATACAGAAGTATTTGCATGATGCTACAACAACTTCTGTACAGGGAAGAACACTCAAGATGGTGTTTCCCTAGCAATGTAAAAGCTACTCAATTATCCATTAAATTATTAATATGTAATTTTTAATCTTCTTCAGTCTAATGCTGATGCTAATGCTACAGCAGAAAAAGCAGTGATGATGCAGTTCTAAAAGCTGACTACAATTGGAGACCACTACAGCCAACTATTCAATGAGACTCACAATCATATCACGAACTAAATTTTTTCACACTGAACACAAGATGACTAATGAGAGCTTCTTTCTAATATTAGGCAATAGTCAATTGGAAAACACAGAAAGGCTCATATTCTTAATACCATTATGAGCATGAAGAGCTTATAAAAAGCTAAAAGAATTAAATAATAACAAATCACAATCTCAGAATAATTTAGCCTAAGGCAACTGAATTGCTAGAGAAAAGGGAGAAGCACTTTAGGACAGCAATTCAGCCCATCTAAAATGTGAGACAACCTTTAATGATACCTATGCTCCTGTCTGGTTACACAGGGATCTTGGGATGTTATGTCTTTAAGTCATGGATTTCAGTTTTGTGACATGAATGCTGGCCAAAGAGTACAGGAAAACCCAAGCAGCGGTGAAAGCAGAATGTATAGAAACAGGCTGAATCACTGCAGAACTTGGGAAGTAACCCTGGAACAGAAGTAGAATGCTTGTGAGACAAGATTAGTCAGGCAAAACTAAACAATTCATATGTGAAAAACCAAAGCTGGGAGCACTAGAAAACTTGAGAATGCTGCAAATAGTAAAGACTGCAAACAAAACTGCAGAGTGTGAGCCAAGCAGTTTTACATGTTCCTCTTGCTCACAGAAGTATCCATTTTGTCTAAAAATCCTTTTCAAAGTAAAAGGATCAAGGTCCAGAAGACTTGAATTCTACCAAAAATGTTAATGAGATTCTTCTGCAATTGCTATGCTCTTGGGCTGCCATTTCAAATACTTGGCACCAAATCCACAACATTTAGTTGTTTAAGATTTTCAGATGCAAAGTAAATTAATTCACTGAAATGTAGCATTGTGGTAACATACTCTTTTATCCTCCTCTTATCAAATAACACAACCACCAAAAGGGCAGCTTCAAAACAGTTCAGAACCTGTCTGATTGTCTCACTGTTGCCTATATGCTATACATATTCTGGTCTTTATACCTTACTAGGAAAACTATTCAGTTGACTGATTTTATTCAGTACAAAACAGCAAGTGCTGCAAAAATTCAGGCATAACTGATGACTCTGCGGATACCTACATGATCACAAATTGCTTCCTATTCTATGCGTAGCACCAAGCCAAGAAACGAAAAAAGGATGTCATCTTTAAAAACTGCCTGTGTAACAATGGGCAACTATGCTTTATGTAAATATATAAAAATCTGAACAAATCAACTGGCCAATGAAAATCATTTATATGTCTTAATCAGTGAAGAATACACAGATATTTTACTATCCATATCAAAAAGATTGGAAAAATCAGTAATGATAATAAATGCTTGTGGAGCATAATGCTAAATTATTACCATTTCATTAATATTGACCTACCGGAAGGCAGAATAAACAGTCACATAATTAGAAACACTTTAAATACACAACTGATTAATATTTCCAACAGTATATTTATACTATCACTTTCCCAGCAGTGTGTACCTTCACATAAATGAAAAACAGATACAGCTCTAAAGAAATATAAAATAAATAACTCTGATCATCTCTTTCCAGCCTTCTCTGTAAAACAAACATTTATATTTATGGCTGAAGCAAAATTTCCATTGCAATCTCCTACTTTCAAGTACCTTCAGGAGTTTGTAAAAAAATTGCCCAAGAGGATAAAATTTATTGATTTTTTCCTTTAGCCTAGTTGAAGACTTCTCCCACATGCTACTCCTCCTCCACTACATAGCAGATAGAAGGAATTAATAAAATCTTCCTGGTTATTTCAGAGCTAAGTGGAGGAGGGAAGCATTTTTTCCAGGTTAAGGATTGCACCTAAGCCTTTTCTGTTGCTGTATGATACGAAAAATGTGAATCATCCTTGTCACTTGAGAAAGAAACTCACAGATAAAGAGTAAGACCCAACAGTCATGTGGGAAGAAAAGATGGATCAGCAGAGGAGTCATGCTAAGAAAAATTCTCTACATCATTAAATCCAGCCCTTAAAATAGCACTGCTTATCTAGGACAGAATTCCTCCCTTTTGGAGAGTGACAATGAAGCAAGACCATAGCATAGAACACCATAGTCCTAGGGAATGAAAAACAGTAAACAGGTACATTTAGAAGATGAATATGGAATAGGTGCTGATAAATGAAAAAGCAGAAAACAGAAAACCAACGCATCTTGGCTAAAATCACAGCCATTTACTCAAAATATTTGCAGGTTCACTAAGTGCCTTATAATAGTTTTAATAAATAATTATTCTTTTTTAAATCACACACACAGAAAGCTCCTGCAAATAGTTACAGACCTGAGGTAGTGAGGCCCAGTGACCTCCAGCACAAGGACTCCCCACTGTGACATCATACCATCACAATAGAGGTTTTGTGGCAGAATAAAGTGTGCTGTTCCCACTTTCCAAAATGTTCAAATGTATTACTGATACTTTTACTTATTCGTTTCTCATGATTTGTTATTTACCTGATAGTGTTGCACTCTCACTGAGGGGAATAATTGAGATTCAGAAAATCCATCACAGCATTCTCTTTACACAAAGGTGCCTGCCTTTTGTCCTTCATGACCCCAGTCCAAACTAGAATCACCACTGATACTAAACCAGATTTTCACAAAAATCAGTGTGTGCTATTTTAGTGAAGGCAAATTTGACATCGATGTTAAAAATAAAGAATGGTAACATTAACTGTAGGAACTAAAAGAAAGTATAATACTAAATGTTTAACTTACCTTCATCATAAATTTCTGTAGAGCCAGGAGAAGGGGGGAAAAAGAGAAAATGTGAAATGAATATCTGTTTTCAGGTGCTTAAAAAATGGGATTTTATTTCCCCTGAAAAAAGTGAGCGGGATACACACAACTATAAGCCACATTTAAAAGGAACATTTATCATTGCAATTAGTATAATTATAGCTTGTGCTAGAAAGCAAAACAGCTGCTCAGAACACAGCTTCATCATTTTTTAATGCAGTAGGTTTCCCTATCTTTTCGTCATTTTTTTGTGCTTTAAATAATACAGTACACAAAATACTTATTGGTTAAAGGTAAAACTCAGTAGAGGTAAAACAGGAGCCATGGCTGCTTATCTTAAACACCTTCTAACTACAATGCAAGTTGTAAAGTCCTGAGTTCAAAGGGCAGTGCTGGAGAGCAACACCATTACTGTAATAACACATCTGATGTAAAGGCATAGTAGTAAATTAAGAAACTTGGCACATCTCAAATAATTGGTGTAGTAGTTAAAAAATAAAATTCCATAGCACATGACTGACATCAGAAGATTGTGGAAATTTTTAAGTTAATTTTCATAGACATGCTCAAGAACAAAAGGAGAGTGATAAGTTACGTTATGTGCAGTGATTTGTTTTTCTCTTGGAGAGTTCTGTGGGCACCTTTTCCTCTTTTGACCTCATCAGTTTCACGTTTCAGTATCACAAACTTTGAAGCTGAGGACTGAAATTTGGCAGCAAATCTCTATTCCACATGAAAAGAGAGTCAAACTGGACAGTTTCCAAGCAAGCCTGGCTGCTTTCAAGCTTTCATTTTATACATACTTTCAAAACAGAAGTATCTGTTCTCAAAGATGTACAAGATGTTCTAGCTATATTAAAAAAAAAAAAAAAGTGTAAAATCTAATGAGCTCAAAACATTCAATGACTCCTCTCCTTAAAAGTCTTCTAGACCTATTTGGTAATTACAAATTTGGAAACAAAGTGACCAAAAGTAAAGATTATGCACCCTGCCAACCTCCTACATAAAGCAAGGATTTAAAATAAAGTATGTTTCTTTGGGCATTATTATGCATGCCACTTTTTTCTTACTCCAGTATTCTGATTCCTTTTACTGGTGTACTCCAGGCACTAACCAGAAGACTCTGCTGAGCTGTTTTCAGCATGGGGTGTTAATAAATTCATTAATATAGAAACAAGTTAAATATATGATAAATTATAAACATCTTTCCTGAATCTGTCAATTTCATTTGCCAGCATGCTTTCCATTTATCAAGGAGATAGATCCATCAAAGATCTCAGTCTCTTCCAGCTGTCATTCATCTTCAGTGAAACCTACTATCTTTTAACTGCTTGATTGCACTCTCTTAACTATCATCAAAATAAGTGAACAGTTTATCTCGTCCCTTGATTACTAAAATGATAGAGCAGTTTCTTGTGCTGGATTTTTTGGAAGACCAGATTTAGCAATTCATTTTCTTTGGCTGCCATATTAAATGAACTGTAACAAGTGAGAGAGAAACAACTGTCATGTATTTATATTTTTCATATCATGTTCTTTAGATTTACTCTATTTCTGCAATAATATTGAAGATGATTTACATGTCATTCTTAGAGACAAAAAGTGCCATGAACAGCCCCCCTCAAGCCAAAGAACCTTAAGACAACAGTGTGTGAGGGAAATCTGAACATATACATCCACCAACTGCTTCAAAATCATCAGGAGGAAAAACTTAATTGTTGTAAAGATGCATTTTCTTCTGGGCAAACACTGAAGGGCACTTTTTGTCCATGAATTTCAAGAGAATGTCCCAGGCTAAGATAAAAACACTAGTTTGGACTATATAGCTAAGTGTGAGATTTATCTGCACTGTATAGATTTCAGCTAATTTTGTAGATTTAACTTCACAGTCAAAGAAGACACAGTAACTTGTAGAATTAATTCATCTGATTTATTAAGCTGACATATTCAGTAGGATAAGACCAACTATGCACTAGAAGTGTTTGATTCTCTACTTAGGAGCGTAAATAACTTGCTAAATTTGCACTGTCTACAACATTAATGCCTAAAGCACTTTCATTATCTGAAGATCTGACAGGTTATGAGCTAAGTATAGAACAGTTACATTTTATCAAAAACAAATTCTAGAATCCACTGGAGGTTCTCTACTGCACCTTCAAATGCAAGGTAGTAACCAGACTTCTGACATACTTCTGGAATTCAAGTAAGACTCTCAGAACCATCTGTCCTACTGAAACCAATGCAAATTTGACACCAGTTCACCTTCAGAATTGACTAGTTCAAAAAAAAGACTGTGCTGCCAGTCTTACATAAGCCTGTTTCTCTAGCATACAATTTTCTCAAAAGTTATCCTAAGGGGTAGGACTGGTAATTTAATATAATCAACAACTGAGTGATTACACTGCACTGGCTGAATTCTACAGCTGAATATGCCATCTCGTGTTTGTGAACAAATGCCTATGTTGGTGCTTAATGTCACAAAGTTATCATCGTCATGGAAGAGCTGAAGTCAGCAGTCAGCAGCCAGATTATCCATATGGCTTGGACTTATCCTCCCAATAATTACTAATGCATAGAAAAAGGCACTTAAAAATTATCCCCTTGTTTCATAAACATATTAAAAGAGGAAAAGAAATGATAGGCAGATTGAAAGCAATTCCTTTCACCATGCGCTGTTCAATTTCAGCTTATTCTCTTATTATTGCTTTCTCTATAAATAAGATATGCTCAGTGTCTTCTAACTTTCAGTTAAAATTCAGAAAATTCCTCCAATAAAGCATTTTCATTAAAAGCAGAAGAGCCATTTTCAAATATGATATAGGGGTGGGAAGGAAAAGGTAAGTCTCACTTGCATTATTTCTTACATTTGGTGAGATGTCTTAAACTAATCTGTTTGACTCTGTACTGAAGCAGACCTACAAGCCCTCATTGTTATAGCTGTTGAGAGACAAAAGGAAGAGTACAAAGGTTCAAGGAGTATCTTAAGCCCATTTAATTCTTACCTACCTTCAACTGCCATGATATGACTTACAGTAGAATAAAGATTTTGGAACAAAATCACCAGTGGAACAGCAGTCATTCAACTGGAAAAGCACAGTAGAACTAGGGTAATTCCTTCCAACGTGTTCGTTAGCACACTTCACAGGCTGGAATAGCTCAGAAGTGGGTGACTTTAGCTTATGCTTTGAATGGCATGAAATTTCTTGTGGCAAGGCTCAGTTACCAATTCACAGTTAATTTAACAAGAAGTTTATCTAACTTTGGCTCTAGTCTCAGACTTCAAGGTGTCTACAGATAAATAGATATAATGGAAAACACATGCATTGATCTGTGTATTCAACACCACAAAATGGCTTATGAATGGATATACATACTAGAATTAGGTGGCAACAGCCACTCTTCTGCAATAGTATGTTCATCTGCACTCCACCATAAGACCACTGGTAACACTCCAGAATCAGAGTGGATTCAAAATTGCAAGTTGCTACTGATCTGAGATAGAATTATTTCATATTTTAAGCAAAGACAGAACCACCCACCCCATCACAGTCGGAGAGGAGATTGTCAGGATGACAGAATAAGTCTGCAAGGGAAAGTCTTTAGCTGATATAACCAGGACAAAATATTAATATGTGCTATCATGGGAACTATTTCCTTTTGAAATGGTTGAAGGGCACAATTCTGTAAAACAGTCTTTCCAAAGCGTAAGATTTAAACTTTACTAAATTCTAAATTAAAAAAAAAAGAAACCCACACTCTGAATACCACAGTCAAAAATTATACCAATAAATACCACAAATTCACAGAATTACTCTGGCTTACAATTTTTCATGCATCATGAAGTGTTCCTGTGTAATACTGAGCTTCATTTTAAGTGCTGTTTTTCTCTTTATAGTAAAATTCTTCACAGGAATGAAAAGATAGAACCTAAACTTCTAGAATCAAGCACTTTCATCTTTACCTAAAAAGGTAGATAAAATGAGAAGACACCCTCACCTTCTGCATGGCTTACAAACAATCCAAATAAATCCATATAAAAACTTTCTGGTTGCAACTAATATTGGACAGCATATAATTTTGATGGAATTAGCTAAAATTAACACTTAACAACAGTTAAAAAGATACAAATTAAAATATTAAGAAAGGAGGGAGTCCTATTATGGTCGAAGCTTTGAGACTGTTTAGAATTTTAAACATGAACAAACAATTCTATACACATTTTTATGAGCAATAAACATACATATACAGATGTTATAGATTACATTGAAGAAAAACACTCACAAATATGTCCAGTATTGGGGAATTATATCAGATACTCAAACAAATATGCATGGTATACAAAGACACATTAGGATAGGCCTTAACAATACATTGAGAGAACTCTGCTCTGACTTGACTTGCTAAGAACTATTAATTATTTTTTTATTCTGTAGCAGCTGTTCAACATTAAATATTCTGTATACCTACTATTAGGAGCTAGGTACAGCATCACACATTGCTTATTACCATTAATCATCTTACTGTCATGCATTTTAGGATTACAGTGTCTATATTGGGAAAGACAAGGTGGGTTACAGAATGGACTTACAACATTAGACAGCAAGGCTCAAAACCAACAGGCAATAATCATACCTTTATGTTACACATTCCATAACTAAATTAAAAAGACAGAAAAATCACTGTGGTAGCATGAAATTTGTTATGAGAGTACGGGAATGACCAGATCCTAAATGACCATGTATTCGCCTCTTTTTTTTGAGCCATGCAAGTTGAAGGGTCATGAACACAGAGGGTATCAAAACAGACAGGTTAGACTCAGTGGCAGCATGAAACATTTGGGATCAAGTGAATAGAAGACAGAATCACATACCCATTTTTCCACATCAACTAGCTGTAGAAAGAAAAAGCAAGAAATCAGTAAATCTTTTTTCTTGAATGTAGCATATTAGAGTCTATTTTGAAGTTAACATTTCCTATCTTTGGAAATGTATCTAGCAAGTGAAAGAAAATACTGGAATAGAAGCTATTATCCTGGCATGTAGTTAAAATACTACTTTCTTACTTTTTATCTTTATTCTATGGGAAGTATTCAAAATTCTGGAGGCTATAACTTCCATGTAAATATCAGATAATAGGCAGGAAATTAAGACCAACACTGAAGTAAGTCAACATTGCATTCTGTATCAAGCAGTTAAAAATACATATTTTTCCATAAAACATGTCTCCATTTTGAGTAATGCTCTGTCGTAAGTGGACATTATGAAAGGTAAAGTTAGGGGTTACTTGTCAAACTCTGACCCTACAACCTGCAGTGCAAGAGAGTATCTTGCCTAAGAACAGAGAACAGCGCACCAAAATGTCATTCACTTCCTCTATGCAGAATGAGAGAATCACTCTGACAGCTTAAGGTTTTGGACTAAAGGTGTGTCGAGATTCATTAAAGAAATAGATTTTAAATCACTCTTTTTAAAAAGTTTTGCAGTTTCAGAAAGAACTGAGAATACCTACCAGAGCACATTTCAGCTACTAGCCACCAAGTGTTGTATACATGGAGTGGATATGTTCCTAGACTTAGCTTAGAAAATACTGCAGCAAATCAAGACTTTTGTAGCTTTACTGCAGGCATTTGTTTCATTAACAGATGAAACATGAAAGTTTAACAATAATTTAATACAGCTTAATGCAAACTATGAGCCATTTTAAATCAAATAGTTTTTGTATTGCAGCTCGTGAAATTACTGTAATAAAAGTCAGTATACATATTTTTCATCTATTTTATATTTTCAATGTTGTTCAGTCCTGGTAGCACACAAAGGTTAGAAAAACCATCTGAACTCTCAAATAATTCACATGATACATTAAATTAACAAATGCTTATTCTCATTTCCCTCCTGAGATATGAACTGCATTTAAATTTAAGACAGAAATTTTATTCTTCTTTTTCCCTTCATATAATCACGGCCACTGAAATCCTTCCTACAAAACAGACAGTGTTCTAAAATAGATGCAACAGAAGAAAAGATACAATATGACTTTGCTAAGTTAGAAAATCAAGCAATTATTTAAATCTAAAGGCAAAAATACAAGGATAACTTTAGAAAGGAGAATAAGGAATACCCAAGTTTGATTCATACAAGTCTTTCATTTATTACCTTAGCTTCATTTTGCTCAAATTGTATATGCACTGAGAACATAGCATAACAAGCAATTTGATTATGCAACAATGCTATAAAGAGGTGAACTGATTGACACATTGTCTTGCTTTGAGTTCTCACTGTCCCAAACATGTAACTGAAGAGGTGCAGCTACAACTGGTGACAGAAATAACCCACTCAAACCTCAATATATTTTATCAGCTGTACAATCATTTCCCTTATAATTGGTGAACTGACCATCAATTGGCAACAAAATTGAGAATCATGTTCATTGCTTGTCAATTATTTATAAAATGTTCCACACTGTATCTACAGTGGTATGCTCCTCTTTAAATAGAGCTGTTAGCAGAGTTTGAATAGGCCAAAGGCACATTTATTCAGTAGTCCTTCAGGACAACCACCTGAACATGTACACGTGTCAAAGTCTACAGCTTGACAGCTACATGATGATCATAGAGAAAAGACTGTGAACACATCCTAAGACACAGAATAAGAGAATTATCTATGTTGGGGAAAAAAAAAAACAAACACAAACACAAAAAATCACTTTAGTACCATACAGTCCAACCATCAACCTAACACTGCCAAAACCATCACCAAACCATGTCCTTAAGTTCCACACTTATACACCTTCTAGATACCTCCAGGGATGGCTACTCAACCAGCTTCTTGGGCAGCCTATTCCCATGCTTGATAACCCCCTTTTGGTGAAAATTTTTTTCCTAACATCCAATCTAAGACTCTACAGGTGCAACTTGAGGCTATTTCACCCTATTGCTTCTTCCTTGGGAGAAGAGACCAGCTCCCGCATCTCTACAACCTCTTTTCACATACTTGTAGAGAACGGGAACCTCTCCTCTCATCCTTGTAAGACTTGTGCTCCAGACCCCTCATCAGTTTTGTTGCCTTCCACTGGACCTGCTCCAGCACCTCAGTGTCATGCAAGGCCCAAAACCAATTTAATCATTTACTACTGTGCTAATCTAGAAACTTCAGAGAATCATTAGCATTTTTCTACCTCTCTTTGGAAGCAAGCACAAGCTCCCATCTCTTCAGTTAAGATTTCATTTTAAATGCATTTAATCCAAACCGAAGGACTGGTTCTCCATCAGATATCCAGCCCTGCATTAACCATGAATGCTCACCAAAATATCAAGAATGTACTTCTGTTACCTCTCTCTTCTCTTGTCATCAGGAGTCATGATCAAGATCAAAAGAAATACGGAGGGACCTTTTTACCATAATGAGAAGTCACTTACAAACTTGGTTTTAAAATCTTGATATAAAGCAAGCTCACAGAGCATGTGCTGAACATTCACTGATACAGCAACATTAATTACCAGCACGCACAAGATGTGAAGAAATCTACTTCTAGCTGTGCAAATCATTGTATAGTTCCTGATGCTGGCTTCTGTATTCTGTTTTCTTTCTCTCCTTGAGCAACATACAAAAACACTAAGGAAACTTATTCCCCAAAGTACAGGAGAAACTTAGCTGACTAAGGCTAATTACATTCTCTACAATTGTTTATGAAAACTGCAGCTAATATACTGCCATGATCCACAAATGAGACTGTGTCATGAAATCTCAATGAAGCAATGTATTTCAGCTAGTGTATGTTACATCTTCCCCTACACCTATACTCATTTTTTTTCTGAGCTGAAGCAAGAGAATATTAGAAAAATAAGATTTTTGAGTTTCCATTGCTCAGTGGAGAAAACAGAGAGCATACAGCAAAAAATCTGTCTAAAGCTAACAAAGATAAGCAAGATGAGAATAACCAGAATTGAACTAGATAAAAACTTTATTATCTTCACAGACATGTAGATTTCCTAAAAATATTCAACAGGTTAATTTCTGATGTCTTTCAGCTCAGGGCTGTCTGTCTTCTGCCATTCCAGACTTCTATCTTCAAGATGCTTCAAGAACAGTGGTCTTACATCTGTTTGGTTTAGTTCCTTCTCTATATATGATCCTAGATCATAAAATTTAACTACAAAATAAATTTCTCTTTCCCCTGAAGTCAGTTCTTACTAACCATCATCTCTGAAAGAAAACTCTGAGCAGATTAGAGTTTCAATGGTAGCATTAAGGCTGGAAAGGAGGCCAGACATCTACTTACAAAGTAGGAAACCTGTCTGGGATGATAAAACCATTTGCTTTTAAGCCATACATCCCCATACATCTTCATTCCAAATATGGCAGACTCCAAAGAAGAGTCCATGTGCCAGGCTGGAAATATTTGATTGACACAATTCTGTGATTTGAAAAAGATAATTACTTTATTCCTATCTTTGCTTCTTCCTCAAGATAAGCAGAATGCAAAAATACTGTGTCTGCACTTCTTGATTTTTTCCAGTACTTTTATTTGATCAAAGTGCAGTTGATCAAAGCCGTTCTTTTGCCTTACTTGAAATGGCCTGCTAACAATCACTTCTAATGCTAAAGAAGGTGCATCAAGAAGAAAATGACAATGTTTACTTTATCTGCAAAAGTTCTGCACTTCTCATCAACCCTACTCCCTCCCCATGTAACTTCTGTTCTCTTCACAGTGTGGCACCTCTAAAATGGCTGAGAATAGCCAGGTTTTCAAGCAGAATGAGCTTCTAAACAAGAGGCTCTAAACAAGAGTTGACAAGACCATCTACATGACACATAAGCTACATTGCATGAAATGCTTTGAGCTTCACTTCTTTCTCTACGTTCTCTTCCTTCTCTCTCTTTGCACTAAGTAGCATTTAGCTTATGCAAAATTAAAGCTTGAAGAGTAGACCTTGGAATAAGTACAAGTTAACATTGCTGGACATAACAGCTCCATGTCTCTTCATGAGACACCATTTTAGGATGAACACTTTACCAAAGAATTTCTGAAGAATAATTCAGCCATGATATTTTGTTACTTTATAGAGTTATGCCTGGTACCTGTAAAAAAACTTCAGACTAATAAAAACAGACTATAGAGATAAAAAAATATAGTTTGCACTTTTTCTCAAAAATTTGATTGAAAAAATAATTCTTGCCTTACTGCTGGTCAAAAGAGAAACCTTCTGATCAGTGCAGGAAATTAAGAGTCTTGGTTTGTTAAATTAAAAGACTTCTAGTTTGTTTCTCACACTTCCTCCATAAGAGGGTTCTGCTAGCACACTTGAAAAACATTTTCAGCCCATTATATTCTCAACAACTGCTGTTACCTGTCAGATGCATTATTAACTAGGCTACTGTATAGTGAATCAGAGAGCTAAAATTGTCAAGAGTGCATTTAACTGCCAATTTTCATATTTTCTTAAATTAAGTAGCTTGGTAAATTGGCTTGTTCATTAATATAAAGAACACTGATAAAAAGAAATAGAAAGCACTACCTTTTCCTATTTGCACGAGCGATGAAATTATTTTCCCTCTCCCCTCATGCTGGGAAAATGATAAAGCTGCCAACTCTCTGTGTTATCTTGCTGCTTACTAATACAAAGTAATTAATGAATTCAGAGTTCCACAGTTGGAGATGGATGATTTGAATATTCCAAAAACCCACTAACTATACTTGCATTTGTGTCCCAAAATGCTTACATTCCTTCCCCACAGCATGGGAAGCCTTTTTAGCTCTGTGAGGTTACACATTTTTACCATTCCTTAAGCACAGAAGAATTGTACATGAAAGGCACTTGCAAGTAATGATTCCTTCGAGCAAGGCTCTTTGGATTAGTGGAGAAAGACTGTATTTTGCTCCCTTCAGCAAAGACTGTACCACACAAAATTAGACAGCAGTTTGCTGATCAGTGGCACAGAAAATAGATCTTATTAAAACAAGGCACCAGGAAAAGAGATTAATCAGTCATGACTGCATGATTAGACATGAGTTAATAAGCTCATGCTGCAAGCTAGCTGGAACTCTGCCCAACTGATAGGTATCCACAGACAACATTTTCCTGAATAATGAATTTGTCAAATACAGAACTAGCAGTTGTAAAATTAAAATTTTTCATATTACAGAAACTGTTTAGCTTAGAATCCACATATCTTGTATGCAAATGCTTCAATTCTCATAATAAGGTCTAAAATAGATTTATGAGTGCACAAATCTGAAAAACTCCTTGCATTATGGAGCTTTACCACAATATGAGCCTTTTAAGTAGAATACTTGTTTTCAACATACTTTCTTAAAAGAAAAAAAATGGTATTCCAATATGGAAGTACCATACTTTTTATTGACAATATATACCTATATTTATTCCTGACTCTGAAATCAGTTTAAAAATCACTGCCATGTTTATATATTAGCAAGATAATTAATCTGATGCATGCAACTATTAAAACCCTACTGAACTACGTATTACAGCAACAGAACTTGGTGACACAAACCTGAAAAGCAAAGGAAACTTTTAGCTAAACATTTCCATACAGACTGAGGTCTTTGCTCAGACACAAATGAATTTTAAGTATTCGTATTATTCCTTTTAATCACCATTTTCCTGATCTCATTTGCATGCAGCTCTTTACAAATCCCAACTTCATATCTGGCTCTCTGAATCTGAATTCTTGATTACTCTAATCTTGCCTGCAGTCTGAGCTGATCCAATATGCCAAAAGGAAAATGGGAGACTGATGAAAATGAAAAATCTGCCCAGAATTAAGAAGCAAAAGCACTGGAAGTTCCCATCATGAAATGCAATTAAAAAATAAAAAGGACATGGCCATGAACCAAAAATTGCTAACTGCCTTAAATACATACAGAATGAGAACAAAATTTTGGAAAATAACTTACTTGAAGAAAATAAATTCAGCAACATATTTCACAAAATTTACTACTACCAAAGTAATTAGGAGACAAGAATAGAATGGTTCAACACCAAGATACTTGTATTACTGTGTCTACATTATCAATTTCTGCATACAAAGCTCTGAAATATTTTAGCTTTTATTAAGATACTCAAAACACTGCATTTGCAAGTACAGAAGAGGGGAAAAGAACACTAAATTCACTGTGGGTGAAGCCTTTAAATATTAAGTCAATTTGCATCAAATTTTCACTGGAAAAATTGAATGGCAGAATTTCAAAACCTATCAAACACCTTCTGTTAAACAACAACAAACAGTCAAGTATCTCAATACACTTCGGGTTACCTCCAGGACTCAGGAAAAATTATTTGCTAAATATTCAGTTCAAGAGTTGTTGGCTCCAGTTAGAAGCTATATTGGGAAAAGACTCAGCATTTGCACCCTGTGTGTAGAGGCAGAGAAGGTCTCCATTCTATGCAAAGGCAGACATCAGCCTACCTAATTGCTCTAAAGATCTCCAAACCCACCTAACAAGGTTTTTTCTTTGAAATTAAGGTTTCATATTTCATTAAGTAACATAGTTGAAAAGTAGACACACATGGCAGAGAAGAAAGAGAACTCAAAAAATGTACTGTTACCTTCTATGACTCATATCAACATTTTTAAATAGAAACTTCTTTCAAGAAAAGAAAGTGTTCTGCATATTTATCAACTGAGTGTTGGCTACCAGAGGCTGCTTTAGGAGCTGTAGCCACATGTACCACCATAATTAGAAGCACATTCCATACCATCAGCAGTATCTGCACAATTAAGCATAAATCAAATTAATTTGATTAAAGCAAACAACTACATCCAATCTAACAGAAGTCCAGTTTACTTGTAGCAGTCTGAGTGGCCTTTGTTCAAGTTTCACTGCTTTGCTCTGACTATTTCAAATTATCATAAAGAGAAGCAGGGAGTGAACTTTTGCCACCATTATGCAAGTAAAAATAGAAAGTAAAGTCTTAGCTAATTTTTTCACAGAGAGAATGACAATTATTTGAAAGACTAAAGAGCAGCTAATGGTCTAACCAAAAAATACTGGAAAAGGCTGCATCCTAGGCCTAAAGAGTAGAGTGCTAAGGAAAGGGAGGATAACCTTCATCCTTCAGAGCTCAGCAACTATCAAGTGTTTATCAAAAAGCTATTTATCGATCAAGATCAAAGGCCTTACAAAAAAAAGAGGAACAAAGCAATAACACCTCCTCTTCTCAACATGTGGCAATAAGACCATCCTTCAGTCTCCTTTTCTCCAGACTAAACAATCCCAGCTCCCCCAGCTGTGTTGGGAGGCCCAATACCCAACACAGCACTCAAGGTGGGGTCTCACCAGTGCTGCGGATAGGGGGGACGGTCACTTCCTTAATCTTGTTCACCACATTATTTCTGATACAGACCAAGATGCTTTTGTCCTTCCTGAACACCTGGGTTCTCTGCTGACTCACATTAAGCCATCTGCCTACCAATACTCCCAGGTCCTTTTCTGCCATATAAGTATGTATATTTTAAAAGTATGATTTTGAAGGAGAAGGGACTCAATCCAGGCTGCCTGCAGGAACTCTGTAGGAACACTGGAATAGGCTGCCCAGAGAGGCTGTGGAGTCTCCTTCTGCAGAGACCTAGTCTAGGTGTTCATGCTGTGGAAGGGGGAATGGACTAGATGATCTCTTGAGGTCCTTCCCAATCCCTGATATTGTGTGATTCTGTGAACTCATCAGGAGATTTACTGCAGCTGAGATCTTCAGATACTCCAAAATGAAGCCTGTCACCTATCCCAGAAACAAACCGTGGTTCAGCAGACTGCCAGCACAGACTGCAGTGGTCCACAGCTCCTTTCCCAGACAGGGCTGCTCAGCGGCCTGCAGTCCTGCCCATCACTGGGACAAGGTCCTGCCCACAGAGAAGTATCTCAGACATTTAAAGTGAAAAACCCAGGATTAGTACAGCTAGAGCAATCCTGATACACATGGAGTTTTGAGCTCACCTGAAGCTCTGAAATGCTCTACTCTGATGAGCTCAGGGCAGGTAGATGTTCCTGCCTTTCAAAAAGGCAAGACAATCCATGTCCCTGCAAAGCACAGGAGTTCATCACCTCTTCTGCACTCAGGTCCCAGCTAAGTCTATAAATCAGGCACCAGGAGCCCAAAGGTTCAATCTCACCTCTGCAAACAGAGCTGCTCTCCTGTTCTCAGCCTTTGTTCAATTAAACTCCAAGTCCCATATCCCTTTGATTCTTTCACTTTCCTTTCATAATCATATATTGTAAGAGATAAACAAATAGTAAATCTCCCTGCTAACTTTAGACCTGGGTTAGTGTAACTCTCATACTACAACACTGCTTAAGTACTTGTTTAGTAATACTAGACCAGTACACTTAGCTGTTTGGAAGGCTTTGGCATTACTACTATTATTGAAATAAAATATTTGATAGCTCTCGAGCAAGACCTTCCAAAACCAGAAATCATAACTTCTCGGTGAACCAGTACTACCACAATTGCTAAGGAATGACTAAGCATCAAAATGAATGATCTTTCCACAGAAGAAAAGCTGAAATAACACCTGTTCTCACTGGTTCAGTAATTTTTGCAAAGATATTGTAGATTGATTCTGTGATGCAGCTTGTTGCCACATGGAAATACAGTTACATACATGCAGATGTATCATACCAATCCTTATAGGATATATCCTGACTTGTTCAGCAGTAAAGTTTAGTGACAGCCATCAGGAAAACATCCATATTTATCATCAACGCTGACACACCTCACAAGAATTACAGACATAAACTCCCATTTGACATTCAGGACATGAATCCAGTCAGTTCAGTCCTACTCAATCTCAAAATCCTAGCTTGACTGTTCTTAAATGCCACTCAGGTTGCTGCCACTCAAACATTACTCCTTTGCCTAGAATTATTCACATTCAAACGTGAATAATATGGAAGTCAATGGTGCATATACCACACCATTAGCATCAAAAAACCCAAAGTGCTGAACTCTGCAAGATAAGGAGAGACACAAGAACACATTAAAAAAATCTAGATTGGACTTGAAGATTAGAGTGGTTTTATTTGATCACAGAAAGTATCAGTACAGTACCTCCTGCAGGATGATTTCAAGACAAGATGATCCCCTGTGTAATCTTACAGCTGCAGCTGCTTTGAGGTCATATGGATCTGCCTAACAGGATCTGCTGTACTCCCAGCCCGTGTAGAACTGCTATGCGCTTCCTACACTGAAATTATTTCAAACATTCTTTAAACTTGTTACTATAAGCCACTAAGACTAGGCAAAAAATTCCTCCATTTTTGTGGTTTTGCATCCTCTTACCAGAAAGTAATTCAAAGAGTAAGCCATTATGACACTAATTTAAATTAGGATAATTTTCATATATGAAACATTACACAGAATTATTAATAATCTGTTCATATACATTGCATAATTATTATTTCCATTATTTCCATTCACAAAATTGTATACTTTGGCAAAAATGAAAGGTACAGTTGTTTTGGTTTTTTTATTTAAGGTCTTCAGCTTCACAAATTATTCAGTTTTCAGCTGTGCACATTGCAAAAGATGAAGAAAATACAGTGTCCAAATATCACACTATCCAGGCATTTCCTTAACTGCGACACATTAAAGTTGCACTTTGTACAAGAGCTGCAGAAGATAAGAATGCATGCAATAAATAACAATATTTTCAAACATTTTTATTAAGACAAACTATGAAGTGTTCAGAAGAAGTATGCTGATTTTTACAAGGCAAACAGTAAAAAGACAGCAAGCGAAAAAAAGTCATGCAGTAACCTGAATTTCAGTCCTTTCCTCTCACTGTCTTGTTACAAAGCTTTCCACAAGTCCATTACCTTTTCAATATCAACTCTGCCTCATTGAGTGCACAGACAAGAGTGTGGCCACTTACCATCAGCCAACAGGTGCTCCAGAAGCTGTCACTATAACAGGCAGCTCTTAATCAATAACCTCACAGTAAAATGAGGTTTTGTCATGGATAGATTGTACATAACAATAAAATAAAACAATGGTACATGACAATAAAATTGTAGCTTGGCACCCACTTGGCTTCTGGTCAACCAGAGTGAAAAGAATGCTTTACCACTGATAACAGAAATAATTAAAGCTCCTGTGAAAGACAGTTTACCAAGCATTCTTAATCACTTCAATGAAAAGGTGCAATTAACAAAAGTCCTCTGCACGTGATATAACATCTCTCATCTACACAAAGACGCACAACCTAACGGGTGAAAGTAAGTCATGTTCTGTGTTAGACAGATAGATGGGCAGCTATCTAGTCTATTCACCAGGGTAAGATATATAACACACAATCTGCAGTCTTCAAATTTCAATAACCTGATTTATATTAATTATCATGAAGCACTATAAAAGACATAAAAGAGTAGAACATTATATATGAGATTGATGGGTATATTTCAGAAAACAGAAGCAAAGCAAGCGTAACTCAAGGAGTCACAAGCTATAATTGGTTTCAAAAGAAAAGCAGGGGTTTGTTCAGGACAATATAAAAGGTATCTGACTTTATGCCTCACTTAGAGTAAAATGTCCTTTAAATACCAAGTTAATTTAATTTCCTGTACCTAGCCAGAGTGCCCAAAATTTTTGAAGTATTGAGTGGATTAGAATAGAATGAAAGTTCAAACTAGCCACTTAGCTAAACACAGATAGCAATGGTTTGTATCTTCAAATTCTCTCTTTCAAAAAAAAAACATTAATACAGAAGCATTTGAAAAACACTCCAAACTCCAAAATAAATTTCAAACCAGACTTTGTAGCAACAGCCTTTACAAAAATCACCTTACACTTCATTTTAATTTGGACCCTCTCTTGGAAACTTTTTTTTATTTTAATATCTACTTTTTAGTACAGTATGTTTATTTGAGGATGACATACAATTTCGGAAAAAGAAAATAAACAAAATCTAAATCATGGCCGAGGCAACTGAGGCTAGGAAAGTACCTGATGTTTTTCTCCTGGAAGCCCTAGAAATGTCAGAACAATAAAAAAAGTAACTCAGTGGATAATTTTTAAGAACTTGACAAATTTACCTGCTGTATGCCATCAAGAGACTCAAAGCAGGTGAGCTTGCTTTAGATGATAGATGTCAGCCCTGATTTTGGTCAAGAAATTGGTAATAATCAGTGTCATCATCTAGCTTGCCTGCTATAAATCATGACTGAAATCTGAATGCTGGATTTAAAGGTACTATACATTGTAAAATCTTCAACAAATCATCAGCATCAAGAAGACATTGCATATTGAAAATAAGAATAAAGGCAATTACTGGAAATACAGGCAGGATAGTCTGAATAGGACATACAGAATTAATTCCTCTTGTATAGAAAGAGGAGACTAGTAATAATAGCATATAATTCACAGGTATGTTGTCCAGGTTTTATGAAAGAGACATTTAAAACTCAAAACTGAACGAAGCCAAAAACCTCTAAATCCCTTCCCCACACTTGAAACCCAGCAACTTCCTTCCTATATACCTGCAGGGTAATTTTTTAACAGAAGACAGTAGTGGAGAAAGGTAAAACAGCATCAGAGCAGTTGAAGGTAACATAAAACACCCAACTTTACATTCCTGTCCTCTTCCTTTTCCTTCCTAGGGATGTAAAGTTAGGACCCTTCACAACTACTTCATAACTATTACATCTGGAAGAACAAGACTATCTGCCTCTGTTTCTAATATTGTTTATATGCTCAGAAAGCTCCAAAGTTACTAAATACCAGAATACCAAGAGATAGATGGCCAGCTATAATTTCTGTAGAAAATTTCCAGGGAGTGATTTGACTATGTCATTTCAGTGCTTTCTAATGGGAAAACACTACAAGTTAAATAAAAAGCTCTTGAATTCAGTAACTAAAGACTTGAAATTTAAAAGGGGGGGATGCAAACAACCAAAATCGCCACAACTAATAATCAGATAAAAAGAATCTGAAGCAAAACACAACTTGCCTACAATATCTTTCCTAAATTATTCCAGAATGCTATGGGTTTGCTTTGTCTTATAAGTGCACATGTGAGGACAGTCTTAATTTATACAATCAGTTACTTTTCCCTCTCTCTGGACATAGGTATAGTACCCAGTGTCTCTCTGGACCCAAGTCCAGAGAGTATAGTACCCAAGTCCCCAGCAGAAACAAAAATTTACCTGCTTAACATTAAAAGTGTAAATAACGCTGTCTAAGCAAATAAAATAGACTGTGGCATCATTTTTAAAAGAAAAGCATAGAATAAAGATTTTCAACTTTCCAATAAACTGATAGAGCTAAGCATAGTATCGTAAAGTGAAGTTATAAAACCTCAGATCCCAAGTAACTACTCAGTGCCTAGAAGTAGAAGAAACAGAGCACCACACACAATGTTTCTTTCAAAATTTTACTCATTTTCCACTATTGCCTTTGATACTAGAATTTAGCTGATTCAGGAGAGAGAAGTATATAGAGGGATTGATAATCTCACCAAATATGGAAATTGATATCTGGGGATTCTAATTCTAAAAAAGGCAGATTTTTATCACAGAGGTAATCCTGCACATTCAATACATTCTAACTGAGAATTAAAATAAAATCCACTTAGTGCGCATAGGTATTCCCTCTTAAGCACAAGAAAAGCTGTTATTATTAGACTCAAGTCAGCATGAGATTCTGTTCATATTACTGGGTCATCTCATTACTGCCCTTATTGTTATATAACGAGAATATCTATTATATAAACACAGCATTTAAGAGATTACACATCACAAAAAGCAAAGAAGCACAAGGAGACCACTTTTAAATGTAAGTCTTTAGTTGTAATGCAATAAAAAAATGAGGACTGAAAAAACCTCCCTTGGCAGTGTGCAGTATTATTTCTACTTAAAAAGTGAGGTGACAGGGATTCTAGTTTCTACAGGGATTGTTACTACAAATTGCTATAGCTCCTTCTCCTAAATGAAAGAAAACACTCATATTCCAAATGGTGCTTCGTGAGGACATAGTGCTTTAGATTTTTCATAAATGTTTATCAGATTAGTCATTATATGTATAAAACACACATTTTAACAATTACTACAAATATGCAGGTTCCAACATAAGTTCCAACTCCATAAAAAATACCTTTAATTGCAAAACAAAACTATATATTTTCATAGAAACTACATACAGACACCAAATGTCAACTCTATTGATTTAGAAGCAAATACATATTCAGTCATTTTAATAATATCATTAATCACGGCTTCTGGAGGCTTATAAGAAAAATAACGACATGGACTACATCATGTAACAATCACACTCAGAGATTCTTATCTTTTTTGTGTGCATCTCATCATGAGTACGACTGACATCACTTTTCATTGGGCATAGATATGAATGTCCAAAACTCTAACCTTATATAACCTCTGAATACCTCAACAATACCTCAACCTCATGTTACCATCAAATACGGTTATGCCAGCTTAAAGTATGTAAATTCTGTCAGTCACTGTGCCCTACAAAAATCTTTTTCTGCTCACCTCTAGCGCAGAAAATAGGCCAGAACTAGTACAAATTTTCCACCTGAGACTTCTAGAAAGTTCTCTTTAGCCTGTTCTCTTCCTGGCAGAATGTTTGAGCTCACATTTTCTAAACATTCTGTATAGAAGTTTATTTTTAATCCCATGTTCTCTGGACATAATCACTATAAAGAGTAAACGTTCACCTAAAATTTGGTACCAAACTCTGGAGACAGTTCAACAGAAAATGTAATGAATTTAGTGATTTTTAATACTTTGAATTTGAAATTTGATTCACTTCACTTTACCCTATTTTAACAGATTCCCGAAAGTCTCTTTAGTTTCTTCCCCTGCCTGCATCTGCGGGGAACAAACCTCAAGAAAACTGTTGCTCTACTTCACACTCAGGGTCATGTACAGTCACCACTGCACATCCATGGATTTGAACTTAGGTTTTTGACATTATGCTTATATATGCCTGTTCTTTTTTCTTGCTAATTTGGAATGTTGGGGTTTTTTGCTCACTCATGGCTTCAGGATTCACAAATCAAGGGAAGAGGGATCCCCATTTAGAAGCATCAATCTGCTTATTCTGAGACCACTTTGCTTAGATAAGCTTTTTGTCCTCTTGCTGTTGGAGCTGGTCCTTGGGACAAATTCTCACTGACAGCATGCACTTTGGATCATCCATGGCACTGTTCCTAGACTTCATTTCCCAAATATCAGTTGCAGTCACAGTGTCTGCAATTTCTGGGCGTGTGTGGGTAAGACATGTTGTGTTTTTAAAGATTAAAAAAATGAATATTCAATGACTTACCCCTTCTGCCTTTTCTTCTGTGTTAGCCAGCATTTCCTGGAGGGCTCGTACTGACAGGGACTGCTCCAGCACAAAGGTGCAGATGGACAAATCAGGCGGAACATTCTAGGTGAAAGAAAAACATGAGATTGCATTAGTGACACTAGCTTTTATTTTCCCTCGATTTCCATGAATCTGAAAGATCTACTAGATTCCTAAGGCTATTAAAGCCATCTACATATGGTAAACTGCAACAGATTAGGCTTAGTTAGCATGAAGTGATTCTTCCCCCATAGCATTTACAAGTTGAAACCTGCGTTACTGGGTCCCAATCAGGGCCTCCCAATGAAAAACTGAAATGAATAAATTGCATCAAATCCACTACAATCATCAGAGCCAGTGCATTCATGCTGTGCAGCCAGTGGAGCTGAGCTCAATGAACCTGGAGGAGGGGGGATTTTAACAGTTCTCTTTACCGACCTAGTAGAGATTACAGGAAAGACAGTGCCAGACACTTCTCTGAGATAATCCTTGAAGGAAGCAGGAGCAACAACATAAGATTACACCATTACATATTAAGGAGAAAAACTCACACTTTGAATAGAGAACACTGTTAAAGCATTGTCAAGCAAAGGGGTGAAATTTCTGTTTGGACATCAGCATATGGAACATGTGTTAGATTGTGAGTGAAATGAAATTCAATCTTTAGACTGCAGGTAGTAGCCAGATTTTGTTCTTTTGAAGGTCTTCATATTAAGTTGAATTTTCTGTAGCAGAAACATAAAGCATTGAGTGTCAAGGCAAAGCCAGTAACTTCTCAGCCTTACAGAGCAGTAGGCTTCTTCATATGCTGTTCTTGTAGAACTTGTCCTGATTGAAAAAAATAATAATTTTTCCAGACTATCATAAAAATTGATAATAGAATTGAAACAGGTTTGCAATAGCAATGTCTAAGATAGAAAGCAATTAGGTAAAATTAGACTTTGCGTTGTGATCTTTTCCTCCATTAATAGAAAGTGTAACTCCTACACACCTTTTCGTGCCTCCAGAACTTCCTTCATATTCCTTCTCTTTTCCTTTTCACATTAGTTGTGTATTTTAATTTAGTAATACTGTTAATGTATATACTTTTGCTGCTAACGCTGTGATACCGCACATTTATTCAAACTATGTGCCATAAATTAAGTTATGAAAGGTTGGTGGAAAACTATTTCATTTCTTCTTTTCCAATTATAGTTTACTCAGAATACTTCACAATTAATACCTTACTAATTTACTGCTTTTAACGTTACAGTAATTCAAGCCTGTTATTAAATATCTTTCGCTATCTTCCACTACGTGTTTTTCAATAAAATTCATGTAAAATGGTATTCAAAACTAAAGTTTTAGATGAAAAAGCCTCAAATAGCATCAACTTTCCCATCACATTTTGATTTACTTATGCAGTGATACTTAGGCATGAATGATTTTTAAGACAACTTTTTAAAGCCAACTTAGAATCAGGACTCTACTTTGTTGTCAGCAGTTGCATTTACTCAAATTACAGCAGTCATCACTGACATAAGATCATACTTTACAAATCTGGGAATAAAGCACTACAATATAGCAAGGTTGTTTTTCTTGTTTCTGCACAATAAACACAGGTATCATTTTCCATTGTAGAAAGCCTCACAAAAAGAAACAGTCCAGATCATCTCCAGCCCTCCCCAGTGAATGCTGACTGACAAACAAGAGTCTGAATAAAATAGAAAAAGATGCTCTTTATATTTGGTTCAGAAATGAGCTGTCATTTTCTGTGTCTATTTGTGTTTATTATAAACAAATATACAAGCAAAGTCTCCATACCTGCTCTTTGCAGGGGGGCTGGACTAGATACCCTTTAGAGGTCCTTTCATACTCAAATGATTTTATTATAAGAGTTCCTACAGTTATTACTGATATTTTAAGCACGATGTTTTCTGGCAGAATACATTTGTCTCATACAATTTCACAACCTATGAAAATTTTTTACTACAACACCTACAGAACTTCAAATTATACAAAATTTTGCATCGTTTCACACAGCAATTAAGCCACCTAAGACACTCCTTCAGCAGTTCCATTCTCTTTTATGTTCAAGACAGCCTTGTGAATTTTCTTCTCATTAAAACTGAAGAATTAAGATTTTGCAGCTCTTCTCATAGCAAGAGTAGTTAGATTTTTAATTCCAGCATTCCTTAGAGCTTAAAACATTTTCTCTGCTGGATCTTGTATACAAGGTTTCTCCTATTGTCAATTATCTGTCTAGACAACCTCATCAGTCAAAGTACAATCTAACATGCAAGTAGCTTCCTAAAAAGAAAAAAACACAACAAACCATATTGTAACATAAATCAGAAATTGTGTATTAAATTTCAAAATATTTAAACCTGCTAGAGAAAACTAATTACTGTTAACTTCTTCCATTGATCCTTCATGAATATTTATAGCATATGCAGTCAGCAAAAGGCAGATTAAAATTATGTCATTCTTATCTGCAATTCTTAAAGCTTATGTATTACTGGAGTAACTGCTGGATTATTTAGAAAATTTGAGAATTATTTATTCTGACATTTTGAACTATATTTATTGTGTACACTGATTTCCTGTAGTAATATCTGCATAGTAAATTATGCTCTCCGTGGGAGCCAAATTTGCAAATTAGATAATAATACCCTTTATTAAAAAGGTGTTTTGAGCACAGCTTTTGAAATGCAATTTAAAAATATTTTCAACTCTAGTCCAATCCACAACAGAATCATGGATATTGGATATATTCATTATGCACTATTTCAGTTTTTAGTAAATTGTTATTTACAAGCACACCATACTCTAGTGTGATGACAATGACAGCAAGAGACCAAGATGTAAAACTCAGTTCTGCTGTCATTACTGTGATGATTACATAGTGCTAACAAATGGCAGTAGCCTATGGCCCGCTCATACAATATGAATGTTAATTGAACTTCTGCCTCTGATTATTACTATGAGTTTGAAGAATTAAAAAATCACATCAGCAAACACAATTCTGTTTCCAAGAATTTCAGGCAGCTCTGCCTGAGCTATATTTCTCTTCCTGACTACTTGCAAACTTCCTAGCTGTTTTCTAGGCTCACAAATATTTTCTAATTCCTCTTCTAATCAAATTTCCAATTAAATATATTCACAATTATTTAATCTGTAAATGCACACTGAATATTCACACATCAGTGCACTAAGCAGCCTGATTTCAAACCATCAACAGTTTGTAGCATTATTTAAAAAAATGAGATGTTAGTGTTCATAGCTTGTAAAAAAGTAGCAAATTTATCAGATGTCAAACTTTGAGAATACAAGCAGAAGGATTCAAAAAAATAATTTTAATGTAGAATTTAAGCAAAACAAACATCTCCACTCCTATTTGTGAGCAGAGCCTGGAAGAAACTGAACCCATCATCTCTGTTCAAGCCACATTTAAATTTATTCCCTTCAGTCTTTTTGGCAGGCCTTTCTCCTTAAATGAGATTCTGTCTGGTGAAAGTGATGAAACACATTCAACAGTACCAAGTGAAAACATCCACCTCTAGGACTCTCTATGGAAGGCAGAACTTGCCATGCTTTCAAGCTCACCATCAAAAAGATGGACCCAGTACAGAAATACACAGCTCTGATGACAAACAGGATGAATCATATTCACCAGATCCCAAAAGAGAAAAGACAAAGAATGAATTATGAGTCTTACAGTTTCAGTTCTAGAAAAGAAGACTTTTCAGAGACATTTTCAAGCTCCTGTAGGTTTATTATTAGTAGACCATGAAGGTTACCTGGCCACCTCCTACAAAAAGTTTTTTCAATTGCTTATGGCTATTTCAGTCTGCAACCATCACTTTGTGCAAAAAGCATCTGCAAAAGACTGAGCATTTATAGGATATTACATCCAAAGCAGTTGCTTCCATCAAAAGTGGGTATTATATCTAAAAACTCAAAGGAGCATCAAGAGGATTGAACGACTACAAGGTCTGAAACAAAAATCAAGGGAAAAGGAGACTAACATAGGGATAACTAACTAGTAGTGTAACTGAAGTCTGACTCGAATGCAGTGGATCTGTATGTTCCATCTCTAAAAAGACTAAGTATGGAGATTTCCTCCTCTGATCCCTAATCTATGTCTCTGGTCTTCTTTCTAATTCAATTTATGTTCAGTCCACATTATCAAGAGCTGTTTTGCTTTTTCTCTTCTCTGAATGTTTAAAATTCCCAGCAGTACATAAAAGTGGTATTGGTAAGGAGCCACGCAACTTCATTTCAGCCTCAATGGATAAACCTGGTCAATCAGCTCAACAGCCATTCCAACAAACTCCACTGCAGCTAGAGCTAAACTGTAGCTATGAAGATATCACTCTAGTGCAGGGTATATATGTTACATCTTAAGGTAATTAGGAAAATTTGATGCTAATGGCTAAAGTAAAAAAAAAATATATATATATACATACATATATAGGATCAACTGTGCCAGAGAATTTCTAGGCACACATCCATCCAGATTAAGAATATTGCAGGAATGAAGGACTGAGAATTTATTCTCTGAGTCACCTCTGAACTTGTCCTTAAACAAAGGAAAGAAGATGCATCATCATCTCTCTCCCAGGCAACAGAGTTTCAAAGCAGCAAAGCATATACAGCTATCAAAACCTTTTGTGGCAAGATGCAATGATGCACTTGAGCACATATGGAAATCAAATGCTATTAACCAGCAATATTTTCTTTCCACACATGTAAAGGAAATCAGCTTTTTATAACTGAAATGAATAGTGCATTCATTCAGTTTTGACTCAATATTCATGTGCTTAATTCAATTACAAAATTAATTGAAAACAGTAAAATACAACTGCCCACAGAATTTTCAGTGTGTACAATGAGCAATATATACACTTCATACAAATTTAGGCATGCCAGTGCCCACTGCCTGGCAAAAATTAATATGTTATAAAGCCACTATGAAGATGAATAAGTGCACCACACCACAGCTCTTGAATTCATTTTATCCTCTTGTTATATGTTTTTTAAAGGCAATACATCAGCCCTGATTCAGAATGTGTGTAACTTTCTCCTGACTATTTTTCTTGCCAAAATGTTTTAATCTTCTTGGCTTTAAATAATAATTCTTTGTTTTGCATTTTCCACAATAAATTAAATTAAAAATAAATTGCAAGTTTCCAGATGATCAGAAGGATGGCTGTTACTGATTTTCATTCACATTTCCCTCGATAATTGTGCAACCTGAACAGTCAACACCTCAGAGACATCAAGAAAACCTGAAATTTTCAACTCCCTCTTACCACAAAAAGTCATTGAGATGTGGGATAGAGAAAGAGTTTACAGGATTTTTAAGGGAAGACTATAAACTTCTTGAAAACAGTGATCTATGCAACTATTATCCTGTTGCCTATTCTTTTTTATTTTTTCAATGGCACATAAGACATAGTAATCAAAGAAATTCACAACCTGTCCAGATATCTTTATCTTTGGAAATGTGACTAGAAAAAGTACATATAGCTGTAAAATGGAACAATTTTTGCCACTCCGAAATACATTGTTTATATGCAGTAAGGACAGACAAGAGAACTGGGGAGTTAAAGCTCTAGAACATTGGCTAGTATTATGTGCAGGGACTCACTGTCTTTACAAGAATATCACTTACTGTAAGACAGGAAAAACTGTCTCACACTCAATTAGGCAGAATTAGCTTCAACTCCTTCAAGCTCACACAACCAGCAGACTGAAGGCAGCGCAAAAGGAAACTGCTCATAATCATGGTTTTACAAGATTCTCACACTGAAGTAAAGAGAACCATAAAACTCCTGTTGACTTATAAATAGTCTTTGAAAGGACCAGGCCAAAAAAGACAGAAAGAACGAACTTCGGAAGCTACTAATCATGCTGTGGGAAGTCACAGTATTATTTCCAGCTTCCAGATATTACAGGCACATTGGCTTGGTTAGAAAAAACAGATTGGAGATGTCAGAATGGTACACAGCTCGTCTATCAACTGCACCTCCATCATGGATATCCACAGAGTTAAAACTGCAAACAAACAGCAATTCCAGCAATTACTGGAAAATAATTAAACACCCAGGAAAAGCAGCCTGAATTCTGATCTTCTGCATTTATGCATGCTCTGTAAGACCATAAACACTTTCTTTACTGTCTGGCCTCTATTTTTAATGCAAAACAATGGAACTGTTCTTTTGCTAGTGAAACCTGAAAAAAAAGCTGGGTTTATTAGCATATGGCAATCTCCCTGGCAGTAATAGGAAAGTTACTACAACTGCTTGCTTTTGGGTTTCAAGCAAAGGGACAAAAAACACCAATATTCAACCTCCAAACTGTTTCCACTTGACTAAATTCCTCCTTCCAATCCAGAGAATTTATAAACTACCACTTTCAATTTAATGTTGCTAATACTCTTGTTATGATAGCAAATTACAGGTTTCCCTCTGCTGTTAGTAAAGCACAAATCATCTTCCATGTTATTCATGGGGATGTAACCAGGAAGAAAAAACTAGACTCTTGAAAATCACCTCCCTAAAGGTGAAAGATAAAAGCCAACATAAAGCCATATTTCTGGTGCTACTTTCCATCCATGGCAATCTGAGCCACTGTTTTTTCAAGTTTGAGTGTTTCAAACTCATTTTACATTATTCACCTTTCATTTTAAAAATAGTTTTGTTGGTTTGTGGAACTAAGTACAAGGATTATAATCAAGTCTGGTGGATATGGCTATGTATTCACATTTAGGGTGGGGATTTACACAACATTTAAAAGAAATAAAAGTTATATACATAAAATATATACATATATATATACACACACATATATATACATAAAATATATATACATGTATTTGCAATTACATAAATTATGTACCACAAAATACATACCAACTTAGTTAAATACACTATGTTTTCATTAATATGTTCCTATGGAGAACTATTTTACTGGGAAAGAATGATTCACTGAATTCTGTCTGATCTACACCTATAAAGACTTCTTCTACTTATGTCTAAATTATGTATGTAAAGNACATTTAGGGTGGGGATTTACACAACATTTAAAAGAAATAAAAGTTATATACATAAAATATATACATATATATATACACACATATATATACATAAAATAAATATACATGTATTTGCAATTACATAAATTATGTATCACAAAATACATACCAACTTAGTTAAATACACTATGTTTTCATTAATATGTTCCTATGGAGAACTATTTTACTGGGAAAGAATGATTCACTGAATTCTGTCTGATCTACACCTATAAAGACTTCTTCTACTTATGTCTAAATTATGTATGTAAAGTAGAGCAAGTAATGTGTAAGAATGCATAACTTTATTACCAATCTCCATTCAAATTATTCAAATCAATTTTCATAGAGAATGTCTGATAAATGGAGTCCTCTGAACATGAGATTACGTAAGATGAAGTGCCATCTCTGCCATTAGCAACATGACACGAAGGCAATTAAATTGGCCGTGGACGTG
>VZTY01026743.1:95321-110778 GCA_013400935.1 Turnix velox
AAAAAAAACCAAAACCTTACTATATGTCAAATTCTCAGAACTATCCACAAGCAGACAACACTGATTTATGAGTCTGAAGTGAACTTTTAAAAATTTCACTTAGTATTTCATTGTACCAGTAACTGCTCAGAAAGCATTTGCATTCTTTCATACATTAACAGATGCCATGACCGTTTTTCAGACATTTGGATTTGAACAAAGACTGTATAGCACAGTAGCACAGGTATTGTTTCTCAGTTGTCAGAAAGATTACTTGCTGTGGCCACTGAAAACATGATCAAGTGTTTGCTGTACATAACTAAAACCCTTAAGGTTTTACACTGTGAAAGGCAAATGGAGAAAAGATTTATTTTTTGTCTCCCAGAAGCAATCAGTGTACAGGTTGCAAAGTTTGGGTGAAGCATTCCTGTCCATCATTCAGGATGACATCCGTCTCTAGACACATTCACACAAAATCTGATCACTGACATGGAATTTTCTTGTGTAAATAGTATAGAATCAAGCTTCCTTGTAACCTTGTCTGTGCCCGATAACCACAGTTCTCTAACCTCCCTACCTTCATTCTCCCCTTCCCACATAGCCACCTGTTCAGCTACTGATCATACACCTTCTTGCTCAAAATCTGCCAATAAAATAGCAAATAAAAAAAACTCGGATAATTTCTATTTGGCAGCACATGAAACAAGGTACAAGTCTAATCATCAGGCATTATTTTCTATGCCCTCACACAACACCATCACCTAGGAATCAAAAAAAGAGTGCAATATCACTGATATATGTAGCTCTGGATCATGGAGCAAACAGCCCCACACAACTGGGTGACACAAGTCCAGCAATTAAAATATCAGCTACATAACTAGAAGCTACATGTTAGAGAAAATTAGGGGAATGTACCAGATTGACAGCTGAAGTCTATCGTCTGGCCTACTAACTGGCACTTGGTTTTGTACCTCATTCTTGATATCTGGCTGTGGTTCTGAAGTCACATTGCTGTTTATGGTAATCTGCATCACAATCCTATTATACCTGGAAAAAAAGACTTAAAACATGCAGCAAATTTTTCTAACTCGATCAAGAACTCTACTGCAACCCTTTTCAAATTATCATATGTCTTCTATTTTCTGTGTTCTTCCTTACAGAGTGCAACAGACAATCCTTATGTATCGATACACACATTAGGAAGAAAAACATTTTTATTTACTCTTATTTATGGTCAATTTCGCATTAAGGATTCAGCAATGTTATGCATCTCAGTATTTATATCTCCAAATAACATCAAATAAGCTCATCATAGGAAACTCTCAATCCTTAAATATTAAAACAAGGACATGCTTCATGAGTTCTCTTTTGCCTTTTTTCTCCATGCTCTTGCAGAATTAGGGGAAAAAAAACTGATTTACCAAACACAGAATAAGTAGCATCAAGAAGCAAGCATAGGAAACTGATATGGAATTTACAGTGTGCTGGAGTTCACATAGCGGGAGAGACACTGCAGACTTAATATCCAAACTTACTGAATCATAATTAATGCATTAAGTGTATTTTTCTGGCCTCACAGGCAGCTAGCACTGCACTGCAACCACTTCTATCCCAACACAATTTTATTGTTAAAAAGATTCACTTAAAACACAGCAGCATGAATGAATTCATCAGGATCACTGCTATTATAATGAATCATTAATATCCTAGTGAAAATTTTATTATTATGAATAATACATTCAAAATGATGACATAGAAAGTGAAGCATTATTCTACAATGTATCATGGAGAATCAAAGTGTTACAGAAGTTGGCAAGATAAAAAAAAGATACATTTTTTGTTCTAAATCTTTCTAGATGTCTTTCCAGATGTTTTACTTTTATTTTATTTTCTCATCAAATATTTATATTTTACCAGAAGAAAGAACAAATTAGTCAAGCAATATTGCTCCTTTGTAGTAAATAAAATGTCCAGGTACACCCATACCCTTTTTTGTAACAAACAGCAAAGTTAATTTTTCAAACTACCCTATTGACTGCATAGAATCACAGAATCATAGAATGGTTTGGATTGGAAGGGACCTTAAAGATCATCTAGTTCCAACCCCCCTGCCATAGGGAGGGTCACCTTTACTAGGTCAGGTTGCTCAATGCTTTGTCCACCCTGGCCTTAAACTTCTCCAGAGAAGGGGCATCCACAACCTCTCTGGGCAACCTATTACAGTGTCTCACCATTCTCACAGTAAAGAACTTCTTTCTTATATCAAGTCTGAATCTCCCTTTTTCTAATTTACATCTGTTATTCCTAGTCCTTCCATCACATATCCTATTAAAAAGCCCTACCCCTGCCTTTCTGTAGGCCCCCTTCAGGTATTGCTAAGTCACTATGAAGTCCCCCCTGAGCCATGTCTTATCCACGCTGAACAACCCCAACTCCTTTCAGCCTGTCCTCATAAGGGAATTGCTCCAGCCCTATGATCACCTTCATGGACCACTCCAGCAACTCAATGTCCTTACATTGACGGCTCCAGAACAGGACACAATACACCAGGTAGGGCCCCACCAGAGCCAAGCAGAGAGGCACAATCACCTCTCTTGACCTGCTGGTCACACTCCTCTTGATGCAACACAGGATTTGGTTGGCCTTCTGGGCAGCGAGAGCACAATGCTGCCTCATGTTGAGCTTTTCATCCACTGACACTCCCAAATCCTTCTCTTCAGAGCTGCACTCAAGCCACTCTCCACCCAGCCTGTATCTCTGCTTGGAATTGCTTCGACCCAGCTGCAGGACCTTGCACTTGGCCTTGTTGAACTTCATGAGGTTGGCTTGGGCCCACCTCTCNAGGCTCAATTTGCCCCTGCTGAAGCTGTGTTGGTTACCTCCAATCACCTCAGTATCATCCTCCATGAGTTTTTGTAACGTCTCCAGGAGGATCTGCTCAGTGATTTTCCCAGGCACAGAGGTGAGACTGACTTCCCTGTAGTTTCCCAGATCATCTTTTTTTCCCTTCTTGAAAATGGGGGTTATGTTCCCCCTTCTCCAGTCAGTATGAACTTCACCAGTGTGCCACAACCTTTCAAATATGTTGGTAGCTGAACTGCAGTATGCTTAGACAACAGATTGATTGGAGGAGATAATGAGTGAACTGTAAGAAAAAAACTTTTCACTCTAAGGGTGAAAGAACACTGGCACAGGCTGCTCAGATAGGTTGTGGAGTCTCCTTCTCTGTAGACATTCAAAACCCATCTAGATGTGTTCCTGTATGACCCAGTCTAGGTGTTCCTGCTCCAGCAGAGAAACTGGACTAGGTGAACTCTTGAGGTCCCTTCCAGTCCCTGATATTTTGTGATTCTGTGAATTTAGATTATTGCACTATTACTTTGCTCAGTTAGAAATCATAACTTAAAGCAATAATTATCTCAATGTCAGTGTCAAAGGATGAAAACTTACCACAAAGAATAATCACTTTCTTTCCTCCAAACATGCCTTTGAACTGCAGTACACCAAAGTTGCACTGTAGCTTGCTACAAATTAGTTCAGACTACCAGAATAACACAGATATTACTGAGATAGACTTTTGAAACTAGCTAGTTTTAAACACGGACCAAAACAGAAAGCACAGAATCAAGGTCCAGCCAGAGGTGCAAGAAAAATTCAGCTTCAGAGGGGAACTACATATTACATATACTAGATCGATTTCACTTGTCCATTCTTCTACACAGATTTGTGAGTACTACAACAAAGCAAGCAATATTGTATATTTGCTTCATACATGACACTTAAAACAATCAGCAGTACCTTAGAATTTGATGTAGATTCCAAAAAGCAAAGCCTGTTCCCAAATCCTTCTGCAGCAAGACACAATTTCTGTTGCTCCTTGTGAACAGTGGCGGTGCATTGCAGAACCACTTCATCATCCTACCGAAAAAGCAAACAAAAACAGTGGTTATGCTTCTGACTTAACTAGATCTGGAAAAGCATTTACAAAATCATTTCCAGACTTAGTTATCCAGACCAGGAAAACATAATCTCAGCATAATTTTTATTCTCAGAGTTGTGCATGTGGCCAAATAAATTCAAAAAATAACTAGATATGTGCTTTCCCTGATCGCCTGTCCCTGTAGCATAAGTTAGAATGCATAAAATATAAATGCTAAAGAAATAAATCCTTGTAGTATAATAGTCAAAGACCTTGCCGAGAAAATTTGAAAGAACAGAAGCAGATCCTTACTTAAATTCCACTTCTTCAAAGTAATATAACCATGAGATGGAGAATCCCTTTGCAGAACTACGAGTTAAGTTAGAAAGAAAACTTCATTGTAGTAATTCTGTTCTCTAGTTAAGGTTTTATGTTTAAAAGTAAGAAAAAAATAGTATCAACCTCTACATTCTGCTATTTTTTTTATTTTTTAAAATTTGAGTTTCCAATAATAAACTTAACATGAATCATTATGAAGAGGCTATATTTAAGGCTATAAATAAAATGTGGTACAACAATAAAACTACAGGCTATAGTGTGCATCTGGAAGCAGGAGAGGAAGACACTAAACAAATGTATACGTTACAGCAAGCTTTTTTAGCGAAACAGTTTTTTACATGGGGCATTCAGAAAAGTTCATCAAATTAATTAAATGCCCAAATTTAAATTGAATTGAGTAATTTCAAGCCACTTGTAAACAACAATCCTGAATTAATTAGTTCACTCTAGCAATTAACTTAAACTAATTTAAAGTGCATTTCACTCTGAAAGGAACAGAAGATTAAAGAGTTTAATCAGACTATTTAAAAATTATTCCTTGTTACCTGTTTTGAATTGCCCCCATGTAGCAAACCCTCACCCTAAAAATAAACCAATTTTCTGTGCATACTAAGTTGCATATCACTTCTGATCCACAGTCAATATTAGAGGCAAAATGAAATAAATGCTTCCATTCAGACATTAAATGCATAACGTGCAATATATGCATATGTTACATGCATAGTTCACAATGTAAGTAACAAAGAAAAATCCCCAAAAGCCAAAATCAAGGGTCTAGATGACCACAGAGCTTTGTTGTGTACTTTTTGTTTAAATTAGCATCTACTAAAAGACAGAAATTTGAGAAAGGGAAGAGCAGGGCAGACAGGTGCTGTTAATGGTTTGGTTTTGGTTTTTGAAGCACAGAATTACTTTTTTCTAGTCTTAATTACACTTGATTCAAAAGTTTCTGGTTAAAAAAAAGTTTTCTGGTTAAAACAGTGGCATTATACTGCAGCTATATAAACACACTCTCCATCTCCTTTCTCTTCATAGTCCTTCTTCCTAAAAATTACCACCCTGTGGAATGGGTATTTCCAGTAACCCGGACACAATCACAGGTTGTGTTAGAGTTGTCCCTAAAAAGGGTCACAAACGATGATAACATCATACTTCCAGAGTCAAGCAACACAGTAAAGCTATTTTCTACTGAAATAAACCATCAATATAAATTTTTACAGCCCTATTTTCAACTATTGTACACTCTATTTTTAACAAAAGTCTGAAATATGTTACAGATAGTCCATCTACAATGTAACTCTAAGATGGTGACAGCAACAAAAAATATGTCACAATGGGGTAAACCCTGTCATAATTCGAGTTACTGATCTAATGCATGATCCTGTCCTTCCCTGCAAATTAATTATGCACAATCACCAAGCGTACTCATGACATACAACTATTGGAGTATTAAGAACAGAAATACAACAACTGACAAAAACTTCCTCAGTTCATTTTGCAAACATTTCCTTTTTTTGCTATACAGAGAGTAAATGGCTTATTTTTTTAAATATGTAACTCACTAATAAAGACTGCTTCCTTAAAAACTAATTACTAATTGATGAAAATCAACCACTCCTCCATGCTCTTCTCAAAAGTTAATTCCTGGATTGGCAGGACATGCCCATTAAAACAAGGTATATCACAGTCCTATTTTGCTATTATTTATCTGGGTGTAGATGGTTACAATAAACCTTCTCTTAACTCAGACAAGAGTCATAGTGTTGCAGAACTTCTTTCTCCATTCTGGATGAGGTTGATAAAACTGGCACAGAAGACTAAGATGCAGCATCAGATTAAGTGAAAGGCACTGATGCATTAAGTACACCTAGCTCTAAGTTACTTTGTATTTCTGTGCAGATCATTACAGAAGAATCTAATATAAACTCTACCCAATACTCAGTCTTCTGAAATTTACTAACTACATGTTCAGAAGGTTCCTATAAACAATTTGATTGTGTTTAAAAATAATATTCAGACACATAATTCCATTCAATTTTGTTAGAGATAACTGCTAAGTGGGTAAGCATCTCAGCACTACCTTTCTAAACCTGTTTTCAAGTCAGGCAAAACTGGTAACTCAAGTCAGATTCAAGTCAGAAAGGTATTCTCCTCCACAAACTTGTAAACAAACTCTAAGAAGATACATGCAGCTATGGCTGCTGTAAAGGCCATACACAGAGCTTTAAGACTGTAACCAAGTGCCATCTTGGAGTAATCCATTAATCCTTATAAATCCCTAATGTGGCAGCTAGTACCCTCATTCATACACACTGAGTCTTCCAGCAAAAAGACAATCCACTTTGGTTTATGTCAGAAAACTGGACTCTGACAGCTAGAGTGTTTTGTAGACACACTACTGCATTTATTATCCCCATTCTTGAAACAGCATTCTGAAATAAATCCTATGCCACAGATGTTACCCATGCCACAAAGCCCTAATTATTTTTAAAATCTACTTTTGAAAAGCGATGACTGCTATTGAACAAAGAGCAGGACATAGAAGTTTCTTAATTGTATGTATTCATTACAGACTATTTAATTACTTGAAATCTTTATAGTCACAGAAACTAAAAGAAATTAAAGATATCAATTAAAGAAAAAAAAGACATACAAAACAAATCTCCCACCTTTAACAGCATTGTAAGAATTTCTACAGCTAAAATATGCTCCCAGAGACAAAATATCACCAGTAATGGCCATAAGCTGTCAAAGTGCATGTTCATAACCACTTTCCAGAAGACCAGATTAATGAGGGAAGAGCACAGGGTTTGTTGTCAAGGTACAGTATTAAAACAGTGAATTCTCAAAGCTGCTTAATAGCACTCATTGTCTGACTTCTCCATGAAATCCACTCAAACTTTCCAGGATTACATGAAATACACACTTTGCAGTCAAGAAAATGTCAGTTTCACACATAAAGACATGGCCAACATGAATGGTTTGACTACACATATTTTTCCAAGATCAAAAATTTCTAATCATGACTGAACAAAACATATGTACAAATATATATATGTATGAAAACATGCATTTTTTCTGTTATTTTCTCCTGTTAAACTCTGAAAACTTATACTTTCTATGCAAAGTCAGTTTTGACTAATCCTTAATCTTCTCAATATGCTAGTACTGTGAAAGAACTAAAACTGGCAGACCCAATTGCCACTGGTAGGCATCATCAGTGCTACAGCTGTTAGCGCATTCTCAGTATGGACAAAGTTGGGATTTCAGAAGTCGATTATTTGCATTATGACTTTTTTTTGGGAAATATGATAGTTGGTGGTTGATTCTTCATTATTGTTCATATTTTTTAAATTATTATCCTGCACATTGTACTACTTTTAATAACTACAGACGATTAAAATTTTTAAATTCATATCTGATACTGGTTTAGTAGGGAGTCAAAGGTCAGAAGAGATATGAATTAATTCTTTATTTGTATTCTTTGAGAATACAAAATAGAATTTCCTTCTGCATAGCATTCTCTGGTTTACACTTTATGCCATTACTACCTCCATGTCTATTATATCGTGCTTCAGCTCACATCATGACCTTCACATCTGCATTTTGCTTTCATTTCAGGACAAAAATAAACAAATATTCTTGTGGTATTTCTCGATTTTATACCTGATATTTTACTCCCTCACAGTGAATGCAGCAAATGAAACACGAACTATTACTAATCCCCTCCGCTCTTGTGAGACCCCTGCTGGAATACCAGAGCATCTAGCTCTGGGAACACTCGGCACCAGAAGACATTAACCTGTTGGAGAGGGTCCAGAGGAGGGCTACAAGAATTATGCGAGGGCTGGAGTAGCTCTCATACGGTGATAGGCTGAGAGAGAGCTTCAGCCTGGAGAAGAGAAGGCTCCAGGGAAATCTTACAGCAGCCTATCTGTACCTAAAGGGGCCTACAAGAATGCTGGGGAGGGACTACTTGCCAGGGTATGTAAGTGACAGAATGAGGGGCGGGCAATGGTTTTAAACTAGAGTAGGGCAGGTTTAGATTACACATTAGTAAAATGTTCTTCATCATTCGGGTAGTGGAACAGGTTGCCCAGAGAGGCTGTGGAAGCTCCATCCCTGAAGATATTCTAAGCCATACTTGATGAGGCTCTGAGCAGCCTGATCTTGTGCAAGTTGGCAAGTTGTCCCTGCTTACTGCGGAGGGATTGGACTAGATGACCTTCGATGGTCGAAAAAGGTCAATACATCCTATGATTCTATAGTTTAAAAAATTTGCCTTGCTCTTCCTAATCTGACCCATTATATATGATTGCATCCCTTAGAGATGTAATGCTGACTCTGTGCTTCTACTATTCCGTGACTGTACCAGTTCTGAAACTTCATGTGGGGTAGAGAAAGTCACATTTGCAAAATGCAGCATTCAAAGATTAAAACTGGTAAGTTACGTTTGTACATTCAAATTCACGTCTGCTCCTATTTTATATGGGGAATACTGCAGTTAGTGGAATGCTTCCATCAACTTCCATATGCTATAAATCAGGAGCTCAGCACAGACTTTAATAGCTTCCTCAAACTCCACATATGCACAGTTCTGCTTCACCGCATCCCATTTACTGTTCAGCTGTGCAGCTGAACCGTGCAATGAACATAGGTGCCACACATACTTTAAAAGGAGATTTACAAATAGAAATTTAGCCCATACAAACTGTTTTCTGCCTAAGAAAACCATAGAATACTTCGTACAAACTCTACTTCAATTTCCCTTTGCCTACTTGGGTTAAACACTAGATTACAGTAAAAAACAAAATTTTTTAAGTCCTCTGGGCCATCAGATACAATAATTCTACAATTGTTGGAAACCATCTGCTAACAGTTGCCTCAGAGCCTCCTTTTTCCTTGGAAGATAAAAGGCAACACAGAAGCCAACTAACAAATTTAAGTGGTGTTTTTCCTCCTACAAATCCCTGTGGACAACAAAGAGAAGCCTTGATGTATAGGCTTTATTAAACACCACACACATAACATTCAAGAATTATGATCAACAGTGATTAAATATCTTTTCAACAATCCTGTGAGAGATACTGAGAAAAAAAAAACCAAACCCTCTAACTGCTAATTTCATTCACAACTGATCAACCAGTATCAAACTATTAAGGAGAGCTTCTGACATCTCAAAGCAAAGGAAGCCCATGATGGAGTTGAGGACTCAAAGTTCTTACTATCTGAGCCTGAACCACAGGTCCACTGTCTTCTTGGTGGCAAACAATCATCACAGTAAAATAACAGTAACATCCATGGCTGGCAGGAGTTAGTGCTCAGACTCTCTTAAAGGAGCAGTAGCTATAAGGAACTCAAAACTAGCACTTAGGTAGGGACAAGTAATGACAACAGTGATGTACAGAAGGATTAGCTGGTTATAGTAAATCAAATGTTGATCATGAGACAACACCAGCAGGCAACTGTATAGAAGAAAGCTGGCTCAAGTGGGAAAGAAATAAATGTGAATATGTGAGTAGTTATCCTATGACTTTACACTCAGGCTTCAGCTCAAGTGAAACAGCCATTCTGACCATTTGTTTCAAACAGAAAGAGGAGAGACTAGTAAGACTGATGATATCAAGAATTTTTCTTTGTAAAAGACAGCAAAAAACCCCCCAAAATTAAAAACACAAAACAGTAAAGATCCAGAAAAAATTATGGGATGCTGTCTTAGAGTGGGGAAACACAGAAACAGTGTGAAGTACGTGATACTTTTGTCAGTAAAATATGAAGTAGAGGCTCAGTAATGCTGTTCTTCATTAAGGAAACAAAAGTTAAGACAGTTGGGGAAAATTTTTCTGAGGACAGCAAAGCATTTTCATAGACCAGAAAACCTTTATCAGAAGGATTTATGCCTTAAGTTGAGAAGTACTGAGAAGTCTTTTCTGATCACACAATTCTAAATAGCCTAGACACATTTTCCTGTACATGTTTTAGTTTTATCCTGCAGGAGGAGTAATTTCATAAGAATTCAACATCATTCCAGTGGAATTACCCTCTGAGACAGAAAATCCCACACAGAACAGATGGAATTCTAGAGGACCAGACTAGCTGGTAGTTCTGGATGGCAGCACTGTGAATCAGGCTGCTAGTACAATAACCACATTATATCCTCTTCCTTACCCAACAAACACTTGGGCATCAAAATAAATTCACAAGATTGCAGCAAACTCACAGAGAACTGCAGAACTAAAGATATGCAGCAGTATAAAAAATAAATAACCCACCTTGCATCATGTAGATTAACATTCAGCACTTGTCAGAAAAGTCTTGACTAAAGAACAATGCTATAAAGAGCTTGACAGAAAGTAATCACTATGTACAAGGCAATAATTTTGTTATGTACCACTTGAACAGAGTGATCTATATAACAGAGAAGAGTTTATCTGAGACTTGGGCATCAACACTGACCAGAGCATCTCAGGCACACCCCAGTGTACAGGTTCCACAGCCACCAGAGGGAAAAGACAGATGCAATCAGAATGGAATAAACTAATCTAAATGAGTGGCTTGAGCACACCCAGGTAACAAGAGCAAATCTGTCCTTTGCAAAGTGCTTTATGGAGAAATAGATTGAGTCTGATTTGATTGGGCACTGCAGTGGATCACAGATGTCTGTGCCCTTCTTACATGTGACACCTTCCCTCCTCAAATACACTGTCGCTAGTTATACCAAACATGGACACAACGCTGAAAACACATGTACTGTCTACATGTAATCTCAAAGCTTCCTATTTTGGCATTTTATTCCACTGAGTCAGCATAAAACAATGTCAAATTCGGTTTTAGCACTTAGTGACCTTGTCTGCGCATGTGCTAGCGTGCTCTTGATAGAGTTCCTCTAAAAATATATCTGCAAATGAACATATTGAGATGAGTCATTTTATTATTGCTCACCAATTAGCTTTTGTGGTCCTACAATCCTAAAAAATGCCTAGTTCAGCTGTAAGAGTCTAATATTAAATCTATCTGCCTGTAACCATAGATAGCAATGGCTAACTCTGCATCTTAGACAGTTGACACAGGAGTGGTGAAAAACATCTGCAATAAAGTATGAATAACAAATGAAAAAGAAAACAGCAAGTGAACCGATTTCAGCTTCCAAACAATCCCAGTATGTTATATCTGATGTAATCCCTCTTATTTTAAGAATTTGATAAGAATTCAGTTGCCTTACACCCTCACTCACCAGTTCCAGGCTGAGTCGCTTCTACAATCAAAGGTACAATTACAGCATGGGATATATTTATGCTATATTTGATCTTACTGGTGGGAATAACAGTACCAGTAAAAATAAAGGAGAGAACATGCTAGAAACGTCCCTATAGGCAAAGACAAGGTTATATGTCTAAGACAGGCAGCTAACAAACCAGCCCTAAGCAAACACCCATTATCTTATAAACCCATGGTGCTCTCAGTCTAACCAAATAAATCTAGACTGTCACTGGTATCTGAAAATACAGTATCTGAAAACAATCACTGAAGGGCTTTAGTTTTACAACACTTTTCTGAGAATGAGTTCATTAATCTCAGCTGGAAAACAAAGGCACACATTAAAACAGATTACTTGTGCTAAGATCACACAATACTCAGACTCAAACTGAAGCTTTGTGTGCATTCCTCCTACTCCACTGACAATTCTGCAGAGAAAGAAGGCTCTGACAACACTCTCACTGTGAAAACCTCCACTTTATATCATCCCTTTCATGTGAGAATACAAAAGCTCACCTGCCCTCATTTTTGTCTCTTGTGAGAAGACTCAAAAAACTAAATCCATAACATGACCATCTACTTAACTCTGCACATTCAATTCTAGATCACGTTCTCTATCCTCAAACTTTTTTCAGCATTTCTTGAGTCATTCCACTTCAGTGGTCTGCCAGACTGTTATTATACTGTTGCCCATTTGATCACATCATCTTTCCTCCCTAATTCCCAAAGACTTACCTGCCACTGCATTCATTCTAATCTTCATCTGTTTCAGCCACATAATAGTCAATACAATTCTTGCTTTCATTCTGCCATAACTTATGAAATTCATCCTTTCATTTAACACATTTTCCATGTGAAGCTTTCTTGTCACCATGAAAAGTCTATTGCATTTCTGTATTCTCCATTACATTAATTCCATTCTGAAAATTTCTCTCTGGTTGCCATTCACAGCTTCAGAGCATTTCTCACTTATGTTCTGTTCTTTCCAACAGACTATCAATGAAACTATGAGGACAAGATATGGTATCTTCCAATTATCAACTCCAAAAGGGTTATTACCAAAATTCAATTTCTAGACAACTTAAAATGCCACAAAAGGGCCACTGTACAGCTGCAGGAGTACAACATTATAAAACACCAAGCAATCATAACACTGAAAACCCAGTTCCTAGATACCTCCACCACATATGCAAGCATAGAGCAGATTTGGAGAGACAGCTTGTCCCTTTCAAAAAAATGGACCAATAACAAATCTATCCTCCTCTCTCCAAACAGTGTCACAGTTATACATTTATCTTTTCTTAACCTGCCCCAACATATCTCTTTTCAAAACATCAATGTACAAAATTAAGACTGTAGCAGTATAAGAGGTGATGTGGTTCCACATCTTTTTGGCTATATTTGTTTAGAATGTAAATTCTCCCAGGAAGGATTATTCCAAATTCAATTTTGGCATAGAGCATATCATTAATAAGCACAAGATTAAATACATGCTCTAACTGGAAAAAAACAAAGACTTATGTGTAACATAAAATGCTTTGTGTGTTGGATGTGGAGATGTTTTCCCATTAAGAGTGAGCATCAGCACTACTCAGTGGTTCAGCCACACAGCTTCACAAGAAGGCACTGAAAATGTGCACATCCCAATTTTCACTTAAAAAAAGCTTCCATAAGCAGAGTGCCAGGATAGGAAAAAAAGAAAAAACCAAAACCACAAAGAAACAGAAGAAGAAGCCACCTGACTTTGATTACATTTAAGAATAAATCATTTAACCTTTACTCAAATTTAAATAAGAGTAGTTAAGCCAACTTTAATGAAGTATATCAAACCGCACCATTAAGTTCCCCTTTTTAGTGAATTCTGTTTCATGAGAAAGATGTTCTAGAAAATAATAATTGTGTGTTTTATTTAACTTGAAATCTTTCCTTTTACCTCATATTATGTTAAAAGAAAACTTGAAAAATATTACTTTGGTTTTAAAATAAGGTTTCAACCCTCCTTATGTAATTCATAAAACTTCCTCAATATGTCCTAGGAAAAGTATAATGTCATTTGACATATCACAAAACACCATGCTCATAAGACTTAGTTGGTAACAGCTGCCTTACAGAAGAACACCCTAAATTAACAATTCATCCTTCGCCTTGTATAAATTTAAAAGGGACACACATAGAAGGTGTAAAGTGATAAGTCTTTCCCAAATATAGTAGGTACATCACAGCAAAGTGCTATAATAATCTCAAAACACTCTGCGGAGAGATAAGTGTTATCAATGACCCCTGTTCGTGCTTTTTCTAAAACTAGTAGGTTATTTCTTGGCAACTCTGAAGACATCATTGAATGGGAGATGGAGCAGGGAGGTATTTGCAGAATCCTGAAATACACACAATAATCAGAACACTGAATATCCAAAAATATAGAAACACATGAATAATTCTTGTCCTGTGTTGTGTCTTCAAATACAATATGTAAAATACTGGATTTTACACTGCCATTCAGGGTCTGCCAATGTTCAGATTTCTGCTACAGAATTTAGGTCCAGATCTTCAAGCAGTCACTTATCTATGTATTTTCATTAGCAGGAGACATTCCCCCATGCTTTAGCAAATGCTATAGCAGTAGTACAATCAGTATATGGCAATATCAAAAAATGCCCCTTCTAGAGAAAAATATACATTTTGTAGAAGTTGTCTTGTCATTTTGTTTGCATTTTTTTCCATAGACTGCAAAATTACTCTAAAAAGGCAAAGACATTCAGTGCATTATTAGTGTATGCTGGATTGATAAATTCTGCATCAGAAATTAAAGCACACTTCAGTAGAAACTTTGGTTATTAAGGACTCTGCAGGTATTAACAGAATGGAAGTAGATCCTGATGCATTGTGTGCTAAGCCTGTTATTTGAAATAATAAAATTTATGGGTTCCACAAATAGTTTCTCCCTACCTCAGCCTATGTGGCATTCTTATTTGTAGATCAGTTTGAGTTCTTCATGGTTTTACCATGGAGCTGAACATTTCACGGAAAAGCTGTGAGATTCAACTACCACAATGTACATTGCAGCAAATGCTAATTAAGAAAAAATTAGGACTCTTCTAATAAACAGGAAAATGCCTTTCTCTCACCAGGATCTTGTTGCAGCAGGTAATTCTTCACAGCTTTTAATTAGGTGCAACAACAGAAGGCTGCAGTAAACTGAGAGTCCCAAAAGCATGTTATCAAGCAGGCACAAAAATATCTTTCAAGCTTCTGTACATGTGACAACTTAACGCTCAGAGACAGACCAATTTTTATTTCCTGTTTTCTTCCTTGAAAAACTCACCAGCTATCACAGATGTGCCAGTGAAATGGAAAATTATCACCACAAATATTGAAATAGCAGGATTATCTCTCAACTGCTTCTACTCAAGCTTTCACCAACACATGTTTCAACAAACAAACTATGCACAAGTATACCAGTTGACTACTGAAATTACACCTGTATCCTAAATAACAACAGACAGCATGCTGTGGACTGGGGCTTCACAGAATCACAGAATGACCCGGGTTGGAAGGGACCTCAAGGATCATGAAACTCCAACCTCCCTGTCTAGCAGGGCCACCTAACAAACACATTTACTAGATCAGGTTGCCCAGGGCCCCGTCCAACCTGGCTTTGAACACCTCCATGGACAGGGCATCCACAACCTCCCTCGGCAGCCTGTTCCAGGGCCTAACCACTCTCCTAGTAAAGAACTTCCCCCTAACATCCAACCTAAATCTTCCCTCCTTCAACTTGGATCCATTTCCCCTAGTTCTGCTATTGTCAGCCCTTTCAAAGAGTTTACTCCCTTCCTGGGTGTAAGTTCCCTTCAGGTATTGAAAGGCTGCAATGAGGTCACCCCGCAGCCTTCTCTTCTCCAGGCTGAACAAGCCCAACTCCCTCAGCCTGTCCTCATAGGGGAGGTGCTCCAGCCCCCTGAT
>VZTY01026743.1:120489-169188 GCA_013400935.1 Turnix velox
TTCTCTTCAGAGCTGCACTCAAGCCACTCTCCACCCAGCCTGTATCTGTGCTTGGGATTGCTTCGACCCAGCTGCAGGACCTTGCACTTGGCCTTGTTGAACTTCATGAGGTTGGCTTGGGCCCACCTCTCCAGCCTGTCAAGGTCCCTCTGCATGGCATCCCTTCCTTCCGGTGCTTCTGGTGCAACACTTTTAGGAGGATCTGCTCCATGACTTTGCCAGGCACAGAGGTGAGACTGACTGGCCTGTAGTTTCCTGGATCTTCTTTCTTTCCCTTTTTAAATATGAGGATTATATTCCCCTTTCTCCAGTCAGTGGGAACTTCACCAGTCTGCCATGACCTTTCAAATATGATGGACAGTGGTTTGGCAACTTCATCTGCCACTTCTCTAAGGACCTGTGGGTGGATCTCATCATGTCCCATAGACTTGTGTACCTCCAAGTTTCTCAGGTCCTCTGAGAAAGTCCTCTATATGAAGCATAATTTCCAAGTAATAAACACACTAGACTAAAATGTAAAGCTGTATGTCAAATACCATGAAGCACAGATATACCACAATACAGTTATAGCTCACATGTTAAACAGGATTATGTTTAGTTTAATTATTTGCAATATTGACTATAGACAAAAATATCTCTAATAGTTTTAAATATTTTGAAGTAAGCTTGGCTTTTTCTATATATGCAAAGATGAAAAAAAAAAATCTATTTCTACTACAACAAGACTAATTATTTTTTCCCCTCTCCTTACCTGTAGAAACTATAACCAACTCATAACCTTATGAGCTACAATCAAAACTATACACGATATATACTTAACTCTCTTACCAAATCTGAAAGAGGCAAATATTATAAAACTACTTAAAGTTCGCTCAGAATTAATAGTACTTTGAGGGATACTTCCTCCATCTGTTGACTGACCTTTGTTGTGCAAAGCAAACTAAAATAGTCAAGGGGCTTTTGCAGCAAATAATTCCAAGATTTGTAGCCTCCCTCTGGGTATCATCAGACAGGGCTCCACACTTTGTAGCAACCACAGTACAAAATGCAAGCAAAGCTCTAGGGATAGTCTCAGATTTCTATGCCTCCTGGAGGCCAAAGTCTAGTAGAAAAGTAGAATGAATCAGACATTAAAAAGAAACATTACTAAAATCTGTCAGGAGGCTAACTTGAAATGGCCTCAGGCACTCCCATTGGCATTACTGCGTATAGAAATACAGCTAAGGAGTGGGATGTCAGTCACCCCAATGAGCTAAGGTATGCAAAACCATGCAAATTGCCAGAATCTGATCCAAATACGTAACAGGAAGTATATAATTATTTGCTTTCTCTTGGAAAAACTTAAGAAAACCTCCAGGGCATGGTGGTGTGGAATCGACCTTTAACTTTAGAAAATCCTGCCCATAGCTTTCAGCCTGGAGACTATGTCTTTGTCTAAATAAAGATCTGGACAACACACCCTCTGCAAGAAAACAGCAAGGGATCCTATCAAGTCCTGCTAACAATGTTCACTGCAATCAAGACTGCTGAATCAAATGCTTGGATTCATTACACCAGAGAGAAGAATGCATCGGCTACCAAGACAAGAGTGACTGGAAATCCAGAGACTTTAAAATTGACACTGAAGTATGATGAACTATCTAGATTCTATTTTTCTGTTACAGTCTATGATGCTGGGAACCTGGTTAGAGGAGAAAGTGTTACTGGATCAAGCACGGGTAACCAATGATACTCAGATTATTCAAACTTGTGATTCAGATGATCAGTGGATGACTGTCGGTGGACAGCTACCAGTGAAAGATAAAGGATTAATAAGGAGGTAACAAGACACAGATGGGGAGCCAGATGCAGAACAGCTGGTATCAGTACCAGGTAAAACACAAGAGGAAAATATAACAGTAGGTTTGATTAAAGAACTTGCAAATTTACAGAAAATCACTACTTGTTTACCAGTACCACAAGCAGTTAGGGAATCAATTCCATGGTGAATTGGAATGAGTTTTACCATTGTAGAGAAGAATGGAACTACTAGCAAAAAGGCTAATCAAACTGCAAGATGGGAGAAGTGGGATTCCATTTGGTCTACAAGGATACTTTAAAAATTTATATACATTACAAAGACCCCAGGGTGTTTTACATGGAATGCATTATAGTATTCAGTTGTAGTAGATAAAAGCACCCCTATGAGGTAAAAAGAGAATAAATCGAACATGGCTAGTCCCTGGAATGTCAGTTGTCAAGAGCTTATGATTCAGAGTGCTAAACATTTAGTCTGTGCAAAGAGTGATTGCACGTGGACCTCTCACTTAGCCATTGCTAAGTTAAGCAAATCACATTAGAATTGCCTAGATGATACCTTAGATGGAAAAGATTTCTCTTCAAGGAAGGTCAGGAAAATCTGCATGTAGCACAGCTGAAAAGAACAGCAATAGAAGATGATGATGACAGCTGGAATGATCCATGAACAAGAGTAAAAATAGCATAAGCATTGGAGTCTCTCCTAAACCCCATAGCATCCTATAGAAACAGAGAATGGTTGTATTGGTGGAAAGATTGGCAAATCTGACACACAAAGGATTGAAATAAAAGAATACAAAATCACAGACTACAGAAAGGATGGCTCCACAGAACAGGATGGCATTGGATATGGTATTGCTAAAGGAGCATGGTGTGTGTGGATATATGAAAGACAAAATAGATCATTGTTGCATATATATTCCAAATATAACGGAGGATGTAGAGCATGGTTTGGAATTTCTGGGAAATACAGATCAGAAGACACATAAAATCAAAGAAGGTATGTTGGAAAATTGGATAGATAAAATTAGGACTGAATCTAGGTTATAGGTAAAATCATTAATTAAGCCTTTATTTGTTTTAACATTGGTACTTGTAGCATTCGATCTGATTCACCAATGTTTACAATGACAATTGATCCATAAAGCGGAATCTAATGGAATGATTATATAACCAGTGGCAAGACTAAGATTTACCAAAACAGTATGCACCATCTTATGACAGCTTGGGATCCAGTGAGGTTACACTCTGTTTTGTAACCAAGAACCTACTATCAATCCCATCCTGATTTTAATATCAGTATAATGATTAGAATGTTTTTTAATTAAAAATCCATTTACATGAAGTGACTTTCTGTGAAGTAGGGGAGTGTTGGCTCTGAAGGTTACATTGAGTTTTTTAGGTAGGAAACTGGAAGACTTCCAAATCCATGGAGGGGGGAAGGGACAAAAAAAACTAGGTTGAATCTCAATGAGAAACTGAACAACCATGAGACAATGGCGATGAGAGGACTTACATTAGCAACTGAGGAAATAAAGAATAAGGGGGAAAGGCAAGTCAGACCATCTGCAATGCCAGCTGACTAGCACATGCAATAATGAATAACAAGTGCGGGCAGAACTTATAAATGCATCTACAACAGTATCAGAAGCCTGAAAACGTTAGGTAGGAGAACTGGAATGCATTAAATGACAACCCCAACTCTACCAGTGCTAAAGAAACATGGTGAAAGGGATATAAGACTGAATCTATCTCCCTTTCAAGGATGACCAAACCATATCTGCAGGTGGAGTAATGAGAGTATACAGAAAGGATATTTAAAACATAAATGGTTGAAAATATCTTGTGAGGAAAAAACAAACCTAAAATCTTGTCAATTCTATATACAAGGAATGAAAACATAGGACTGGGACCCTCCTGGCAAGAACAATGATTTGATCAGAATCAAGACAACAGATGCAGCAAATTTCAATTATACATATGCAGCATGGATTAATGTTACATCTGGCTAAGATGCAGGAATACAATTTTGAGATACAGTGACTAATTCCTAAAAAAAACCCAAGAAGAGACTTCAGGGTTCTGGTGGAACAGAGGACTTGGACTGAGTTTCAAGTGGAAGGACTTATTTTTATAAGTAACCATAACACAGCTAAAATTAGTACTGGAAAAAATGATGGAGAGCACCAACAAATCTGGCATAATGATACTCAACTTCAACAAAGGAATTCAGATAGAAATGGTACATCTAGGTCACAGAGTGTAGCAGATTACCAGATTTTAAAGGAAACCAAATAAAACAGATAGAGATCTTCTTTACTAAACATAAAAGAGACCATATCAAATAAAAGATCTGTTGTCAAAATAAAAAAAAAAGCCAGAGAGGAAAGTACATGAATCATGACAGATCAAAATGTACTGAAAATTAAGGGGAAAAGGGGAAGAATTTGAACAAATCCTTATAAAGTTTGCAACAGACTGAAGGAAATTCTCCCACCCCCATCTCTTTTGGGGTTTTATTTGTTTCATGGGTTTTCTTTAGTGCTCTTTTGTAAGGGGTTGTTTTTAAACACAGAAACTACAGTTAACTTCCAGAATTTCTCACAGGGTGGTTAGTATCAGCATGAACAAAAGAGGATTAGAAAAACTAGTCGTCACTACTTTTTTCATGGACTGACAGTAAAGAGAAGATGCATTGACATATCCTTTAACACTCCCAACACAACGACTCTGGCTGCAGAGGCGTGAGGGGAACAGACTGCAGAAAGAGTTCAGGTTCACGTACCATCCTGACATCACCTTGTACAGCCAGCATCAGAATACAGAGCTAGATGAACCAATATGCCCAATCTAGTAGGGCATTTTTTTGCCTATTATATTTTTAGGAACACATAAAAATAATAAGAAAGAAATCTAAGCAAATCATCAAAATATAACAGTGAAAATTAAGAGGACATAATTACTATGTCCAAGCTATAATGTTAATCAGAATGTAATACTACCCAGAAGTCAGTTCCTAATATGAAGGGCTTCTCTTTTATCATCTAGCTTTTGGAAATGTCTCCAGCAATGTTTCTTTTTCAACTTCAGCAATTTTATGGGGACTAGAAATGACTTAACTAAAAGAAAAATCAGCTGCACATACTTTTCTACTCTAAGGTGGAAGATCATTAGCAGCTCATATCTAATATGAAGAACAGAATAAACTGAATAAGTAAATACCAAAAGAATAAAAGCAATACTATTTAAATTTTGAAGAAGATGATATACAGCTAGCAACATGCATCATTTAACATTATTTTTTCTTTAAGCAGTTGTTATTGTTGATGGTTCATTATGCAATTGTGTAAGTACTCCTGGAGATAACTTCTAAATAAAGACTGATCTTACACTAGAAACATACTTGAAGGTTAAATCATTAGTTGTAAAACTAACATTTGTTTGCTTGGAATATATTCTATTTCTAGATTGACATCTGCTCTTTGAGAAGGGTAGAGGTGTTCCTAGACATAAAGAACTTCTTCCAGGGATCAAGTAACTATTTTGGTGATAAGCATCAGAATGATTTTCATAAAATTAATGTTATCCTTATGTAAAGTATGCAAAAACGGATGGCCCAGTTACATGAAACCAGACTCCTGTAAATGCTACATTGCTCCTAAATTAGCTTTCTTCATACTCTTGAAGGACACATGACAAAAAAAATTAATTCCCACTGTAGTGTTTGCTCCTTCTTTGGACAGCCAAAGCAACCAGTGAGGGGACTACAAAGATATTTCTGTGCTTTTGTGTGACCCACTATGTCTACAGCTCATCTGTCTCTAGAATCCATCTTCCCTTATCCTTGAGACATAAACAAATACCACAAGCTGGATTCTGTCATGCATCTTTGCATAAAGGGGATCTGAAGTATGATAAATGTCTCTAAGGGCTACCACTTTATAACCACACTGCATAAAAACACACACTAAGAACTTTTATAAAAATAATAATGAATGAAATCTCTCATGATACTGGGAAAGAACAAAGAAAAGAAAGCATTTTATTTTTAGGATTAAATTGTCACAGCCCTTATTCATCCAAAAATAAGAAATAGAGATTCAGTTTAGCTTTTTTTATTTTGTCACTCTAACTTTTTGCTCCTCCTCCAAATGAAGCACATAGTATAATCTTTCTCATAAGCTTAAGGTATAAATTTGCCATTCAGGCAGAAGGGAGCAAAAAGAACTTGTCCCTTCACCTCCCAAGACCCCTTCTCCAGGACAAGCCAAACCCTGCCATTCAGTCCTGATCAAGAAACAAACTACCCCAGTAGACAAGAAGCACAGCTGCCACCCATACAAAAGCAACAGCTATTCTTAATCAGCTTGATCCTGTTTTCATTTACCACTCACATAAAAATTGAAAAGGAAAAACTGAATTTGTTCTCTTTTACAAATGCTGTATCAAGGGAAAAGGGAGTCAATGCCCATCAACTCTTCAGATACTACTATTAGCTGAAATGGGAAATACACACACAAAGAAGTGATGTTTTTCTGTCTAAGGCAACAAACAATATTCTCTCCTTATTCTGTCTCAGTTCCTTATCTCTAATGTGGGAATAAGAATAGAGTATTTCCACACATTTTAACACTGCAGTCTGTGTAAATTCATAAAATGTTTTATGAGAACACTACTGTTAACAAAGCCACAATATGGCAAACAAGGCTATCCATAGATTACGAAAAGCTCTCTAAATCTACTTCAAAAACTAAGTAACAGAAGAAAGCACAATCAGGTTAGCAAAGGATATAGCATAATTAAACTCATTCTTTTCCTTCATTCTGACCATCTTTGTGACACAAAGCTAATAAAGGCCCTCAATCACTCTGTACAGGGAATTTCATTAAAATAATTACACTTGTTTGCAGTTCTATTACTAAGTCTGTTTAGAAACATGTAAAATTCAGGTTTTAATCACCAATCAATCTTGGATCTATTTGCAAATTCCCAGAACTAAAACTATCCAGTGGACTCTGTCTGAGACTCAGTGGCTCTTCTCTTAACAAGTTACATTGCTTTTATTTGTGTTAATTTATGCTTTTGTCATTGTTATTTTATACTTCTAACAGAATTTTCTGGCATGTTCTGGCAGCTTTAAGTGTCTTATCTAGTACAGAGTAAAGTTGCCCTAGATTTTTAAGCGTGTTGCCTTCCTGACAGAAGGATCTTGACTGCCTCTTGGGTTTCATAGAAAGTCTTAAAATCCTTCTCCTCATGAACACACAGAGAAGTATTTGTCAGTGTCACTGAGAAGTCACTTATTTTCTTTAAACCAGAGAAAAAATCATTGCCTCAAAAGGACCAGGTAGAAAAGACTGGGATGTAAAATCATGCAGGACAGCAAATGCCTCAAAATACCACCTTTAAAACACAGATTTGAAGCATTATTAAGCCATATTAAGAAAAAAGATATGTCCTAGAAAGGGGAAGTTTATCACAAGAGAAGAGATGCTCCTCAGGTCAATTCCCTGCTATTTCAGGGAATTTCCTCCAGTCTTACCTATATTTCATTCCATCCCACATTTTATTTTTATCCAATAGATATGTTCACATAGAAGTTCATGAGCTACTATAATTCCATTTTTTTCTCTCCCTGGTGTATTATAGTTCTCAGTGCAATTAAATTTCCTTTTGACTTTCAACTATCCTACACTAAGAAGCCACTATTTTCTTATTTACTTCATGAAATAAATTTTCAGTCATACTTTCTTCTGTCTCTGCTTCATTTTTATTCCAGTTTCCCTCAACAGATTGAGTTTTGCTACCAATTTGCATAATAGCATTAATACTCCTCTGCTGGGAAATGAATAGTCTGAATGGAACACACTACACATACTTTACAACTTTAAACTGCAAAATAAATCAGCTTTAGTTGCAAATTATCTTTGAGATTTCTATATTTTAATTTTATGTAGAAATTAAATACACATCTTAATATTTAATATTTTTCTACAATTTAATAGCTGCATTAATAACTTCAACATCACACTTCATACTTCTCTGCTTTGGAGAAGTTGACTAGGTTGACTCTGTACTCAGGTTTGAAAACCTAAGGTTAGGGTCTTCCTTCAGCATCAAGATCAGTCACAAAACATTTCATTCCATTTGGAATTAGAATTCGTTAGCACAGCTTTTATTTCCTTCTCTTTGGAAATCCCTGGAATTTTTACTGAACTGCAAACGATGCTTTTTCCCTGCTATAAACTAGAAAAAGTTGTCTCAGTACTACTTACATACAAGTAACAAACAAATTTTTAAGAATGCCAAAATGTCAAGAAATACAACTTTTAATTACATCAATCTTTTCCTTGGAGGCTTTAAACTGTCTGATTCCTCGCTTGAGCCTCTTGTCTATTTTTTGAGGCATACTAAAGAAAAAAAACATTAAATTCCAGAAGTTTAACTCACAGGACACTTCATTTCTTCAATTACTCCTTCCCAGGAATTCTGGAAATTATCTCCCTAATACATAGCTTCTAATCAGAATCAGAATCACCTTTTTCAATAAATAGTCTTCTGATCTTCTGACTACATCTCAGTTCATATTAAAGGATATCTCATATAACACAATACTTATGTACAAGATCAGAGAAACTCAGACTAGACTGCATTAAATTTTTTCATCTTATCCAGAGAAGAACCCACCTCAATCTCTTCTGTCAGGCATGAAAGACTCTATGAACCTTTATCATTCATGGTTTTGGCTCCCTACCTTGATCTAACACTATTACTTGTTTTCCAAGGCTGTGTAAAAGACACTCAGAAAGCATTAAAGACAAAGAAACCTTGAAAGCATAATGGGAGCAGCAACTGCAGAACAGCATTTGCTTAATGGTACTCACAGTAATTTTTTTCAAACAGCAGGGAGAACAGATAATATCAAGTATGATATATGTTACAGTTCTATAGATACAAAGCCAGTTCACTTGAAAAAAAACAGTGCAGGGTAAAAAGCCATATTCAAAATATCCTACCTCTTTTAATTATTATGATTCTTCACAGAAATCTTCATTTTATTATTATGCAAAAAAGATTTCAAAAGTTATACCAGAATGCTGAAGTACAAAATTAATATTAGCCTGATGGAAAAGCAGCATCTATATGAAATGCTCTGAAATGTACTGAGCCTACAGACGTGCATAAGGCATACAAATAATAAATAAAATTCTATTAGACATCATAAGCTTATTTGTCAGTTCACAAATTATGTATTTCGTTTCAATGCTGAACTGTGAGAGAGCGCAAAGCTTTCCTTTCACAAGACATTACAAGGAAAAATAACACTGTCCAGGCTCTACTTTAGAAATCAAAATGCGAATGTGTATTTGGCAAACATTTAAAGGAAATATTTACCCCCAAAGCTATCAACAGTTAAAAGTAGCACAAAACAGCACATAAAAATATGCTGTTTTAAAAGGTTGGAGCTGGATGTAGGCAGGATTTTTTTATTTATAAAAATAACCATTATTACATACTTGGTAACATTTATTAAAGTTAACATGTTTTTGTAAGAAGACAAAACACAACAACATGGATAACTACAACTCAATCAGATGATTATAAAACTGTCATCAACAAAATAACTTTAAACAGAAGTTATTTTAAAAACAGTATATAGAATCATAGAATAGTTTGGGTTGGAAGGGACCTTAAAGATCATCAAGTTCCAACCCCCGTGCCATAGGCAGGACACCTCCCACTAGATCAGGCTGCTCAGTGTCATGTCCAGCCTGCCCTTGAACACCTCCAGAGAGGGGGCGTCCACAACCTCTCTGGGCATGTTGTTGTATAGTTACATGCACATAACCAACCTATCATGCAACCGATCAAGTTATTCTATATCTGTGCTGAGGTACTAGAGCTATATTCATGTAATGAATATCAGTCAGAAATGAAAGCTTATGGTTTTTTAAATATTTTCAAATTTCTAACTCCAGTAGAGTTATGGATGTGTTACTCCATGCGGGGAGGTGAAAGAATGCAACTTCAGAAACTGTGACTTTCCACATTTCCTGGTACAAAATGACACACACTGGTAGTGCAGACATTCAGCACTTTTGAAGACAAGCATAAAGTACAATTGAGCACACAAAATAGAAAAAAAAAATTGAGAGCACAATTTTTAAATGCCCTTTTGCTGATCTGAGCTGAAAAGCAATTTGTCACATTCCCACACAAAACCATTAGGGCTCCTTCCACAAACAAAAGCAAAGCCAGGAGCCAAGATTGAATATAGAATCATAGAATAGTTTGGTTTGGAAGGGACCTTAAAGATCATCAAGTTCCAACCTCCCTGCCATAGGCAGGGCCATCTCCCACAAGATCAGGTTGCCCAGTGCCTTGTCCAGCCTGGTCTTGGACACATCCAGAGAGATGGTCGCAAATATCAAAATGTCTTTACCACTTTTCCCTTCAGCACATGTTAAATGCACCTCATCCTGGGTTACTGATTGACTAGGACATCTTATACAGTGCTTACCTCACTAGATTAAATGCATGCCACTAAACATAACAGGAAAACTTGCTGAGGGTGCACTCAATGTCACTGTACATATCTCCTACGAGGATAGGGAACAGGTTGCCCAGAGAAGTGGTGGAGGCCCTATCCCTGGAGACATTCAAGACAAGGCTTGATGAGGCTCTAGATGACCTGACAAGGGAGGGTTGGACTAGATGACCTTTCAAGGTCCTTTCCAGCTCAACACATTCTATGAAAAGCTCTTCCATGTGCAACAGCTGCATTGAGCTGTTCCAAGGAAGGGTCTGATGGAACATCCATATAATATCTGAACAGAGCTTGGCAGACTGCTTGCTTCTGGAGGCTGCCATTCTGCCTCCAGACAATGCCCTCAACATCCTTCTCTCAAAGGGTTACTTGAGCTCTGCAGGGTACACTTCAAAACTGTAATACATATCAAGACTTTACTTAAAGTGTCAACATACTGTTGAGGGATTTATTCTCTTTGAAGTTGCTATTTGACTGTTAGAATGTCTAAGCAACTCAAAGACCTTGTAATATTTGTATTTTCTCATTAAAACAGTTTCTCTAGAAGTGGTTTCATTGAGGCTAAATTTAACGTGTTCTATAGAATCATAGAATCATAGAATATTTTGGGTTGGAAGGGACCTTAAAGATCATCGAGTTCCAACCCCCCTGCCATAGGCAGGGACACCTCCCACTAGACCAGGCTGCCCAGTGCCCTGTCCAGCCTAGTCTTGAACACCTCCAGAGATGGGGCATCCACAACCTCCCTGGGCAACCTGTTCCAGTGCTTCACCACCCTTACTGTAAAGAATTACTTCCTTATGTCTAATCTAAATCTATCCCCCTCTAATTTATATCCATTGTTTCTAGTCCTCCCATCCAATATTATGTTAAAAATTCCTTCCCCTGCCTTTCTGTAGGACCCCCTCAGGTACTGATAAGTTACTATGAGGTCCCCTCTGACCATTCTACTTAAAACCTGGGTTCAATAAACAAATTCAAGAGTAGGACTCTATATTCTGTACTTCTTCTCAGTGCTACAGACAGCCTAAAAATAACTACTAATGTTAAATTCAATTAGTATTCCTGACAGTAACCATATCCAAGATCCTAATGTCTTCAAGCTGATAAGAACAAAGGAAAAGGAAGGGTAAAAAAAAATCCCACCACCTCCACTTTCTCTTCAAAACAGATAAGATGCAGTAAGAAAGGACGCCATCAACCATTCTGAAATGTAATTCCTCAGTGGATGAGCTGCAGCACATGATACAGAGAAAAAAAAAATTCAATATACATTTTAGGATACTCATTCAGTTTTCTGTCACAAAGGATAGCTTCCTGAAGCCTTCCATAAAAAACTAAATTAACTTTAAATGCCAAACAAGTAGATGATAATGAAAATTCTACCTTGAACAACAAATCCAGGACAGACTCTTGAAGGGTACAGTGAAAAAAGATCAAGAAATATTAACTATAAGGTGTCAAATTTTGCTTCCATACTATTCAATATTTATTCATTGAATTTTATCCTACAAAACAGCATCTATACAAAATTGTTTTTAACAATGAAACAAACAAGACTTCAAAGTTACCTCTGTCAAAGGAAAGCTTGCATAAAAGCTCTGTCAAGACCTTAAAAAAAATGCAAATATACAGAAGTGCATCAAGTCAAATTAAATATCATTCAAAAACTAAAAGAGAGAAAGCCACACTACATAGAAATGCATAACATTTTTTCTCTATATCAAATCTATTTCACCATCCTAATCTAAATGATTTGTCTTTTTGCTGTTCACCCCAAAAAGCGGAGTGGAGAATTGTACTGATAATTGATATGCAAAGTGTTCTCGAATTAAAACAATCTACTATTCATGTTCTAATATTAAATAAATATTACTTGCATAAATTTTCCAACTTGCCACACTTCAAAAAGAAAACAGATCTTAAAAGTGGCTTTGCAGTTAAATGCAGAATTTAAATTTAAATGCACAATTTAAAAATGCATCATTGCATATAGCTACAATATGTGAGGAACTGAGAAAGGTCAGTTGCCCAAGTTTTCAGAAATGGACAGGGTTTAGTAGAAAATAAGATATACTCAGTTCATGATTTTTCATCAAACCCTGTAGCTCTACATTATTCATCTCTTACTCTACTTTCTCCATAACAGCATTAACTAAATATTCCTAGAAACCACAAAGTAACCACTAGAAAACCTCAGCTAGTACGCCTGAAAATCACTTTATGTCTCTGTAGTGACTCCTTCAAAGAAGTTAAAAGCTTAAGGAATTGCTTATAAAGTTTTCATGTTCTCACTTTCCCAGAATTTCCAGAAGTCTCACACACAACTCAAAGCAAAGCGCAGTGGTCCCACAGTCCCAGCCCATGGCAGGGGAATCAGAACTAGATGATTTTTAAGGTCGATTCCAACCCAAACTATTCTATGATTCTATAAATTAAAAAAAAAACAAATACCTTTCATAAAGGGCCATGTCTGAAGGACATTGAGAATATGTTATGAAATTCTGATACAAATATGCAGTGCTGTACATTTTAAACTCACTTTACACTAGCAAGTAGACTCTTTAGTTCTTTGAGCTTATCATACCAGCACAGGAAAGAAGAGAATAAGGATACTTTTTCTTCAGAACCAAAGCAGACAGAAAATCTATTTTTATATTGCCAGTCCTACTCTTCAGAACAAGATGGCATAGCAAAATGTAGATTACTTTGCAAATACCTGCCCACACTCAAAAAAAAAAAAAGTGAGATAGCCGATGCTCAAATAAAGGGACAAATCGCTTTACTGCATTCCAGACTTACACTTACAGTTGCTTATTATTGATAAAAATAAAAAATTAATTGAAAAACCTGAAACTGGAGTCTGCACATACTTAGTAATAGGGTGAGCTGAAGTAATATTTTATTATTGCACTTTGGAAACTCTCAGGAGATTTGAAAGCTGCAAAATTGAAATAAATTTACCTCAAATACATTCTACATTGACTTTGATAGTGTTACAAGTGAGGTAATTTTTAATATGAAAACTAACTACCATGCAAAGAAGTAGCATAGGTCAAATTAACAAATAATGAAATAACCAGAATGTAATCTAGTTAATCACATGCAGGAAATTAATGCTGCAACATTCAATTACCTGAGTGCTTCTATATCTATGGGACTACATCTACACAGCATGCTAGGACCAAGGGTAATCAATCCCACAGGGCCGTAACCATACTCTGACATTTGGTCCTTAATTTCAATGTCAAAATAACCAGTTTATTGCCAAGTAGAATAAAAACATTATCTTTCAGATGATTCTCTAAGTACTGCTGGGATGAGTGACAACGCATCATAACGGAAGCAGACCTGTCTGTTAGAACAGGCCTGATAACATGTAATTTCACATTAAATTGGTGCCACTAAAAAATGTTGGGGTATCAGTTCCTTTGGCAGATCCATTCCTCCCCTTGGGCTCTACCTCCTCTTCATCCTATCCTTTGGCATCTCTTCCTCCAATTCCCCAGCCATCCCTCCTCACCCCCAACCACACTGCTCCTCCAAACAGCACAGCCATGGGGTAGAAGAGTGAAAATAACTCAGTAACAAAAGGAAAAAAACATCTAGTTTTAATGGACAACAGTTACTTTAAGCTGCTTCACAACACAGCACATGAATCCTTGCAGCAGCACATAAAGATGGGCAGAAGGCAGCAAGTCTAGGAGCAGGAAAAGCAGGACTGTCACCTGTCTTAGGCTTTCTCACAAGGAGCCCTGACATCACACCTTTTCTGCCCTAGATCGGAGTGATAGAAGTCCATTAATGCCCTCCAACGTGAGTGAAGAGTGTATTCAAGAGATATTACTTCAAGTAGGTGGAGGGTTTCTTTCTGTGGTACCACATATTTTTGCTCCATTGAACCTCAAGACAATGAACCTCAAGGTCAGGAGAGCAACATTTCCAAATCTCCTTGCTTCAGGAGGAGTTCCTCTGTGTGCTACCACAGAGATATAAAAGGAAAACCAAAACACTGCCCACTAACTCTGCCCTCCCCTACCCTCAACACACACAGTTTTTAAGGTACCTTTGCACTTTGTCTTAAATTTTGTTTCCAGTACCATTGATGTTAGATTCATAGTATGTGTTTACTCTTTAATTAGATTAAGAAAAATTCTAAAAAAAAAAAAAAAAATCCATATGGTCTGGTTTTCAGAAGTAATGGGCAACTAATGTCAGTGGAAGTTGTAGGGAGGAAGCTCTGAAACATAAATGCAGAGGCTTCCATGAAACACACTTATTCACTTCATCATGTATTGGCAGTTTGAAATAAAGGAATCCTGACAAAAGTTTAAGAAAAAGAAATAACATGATAAAAAGCTGCAATTATTTTCTAATCTAATAAATCCTTCTGCTGCATTAGATGTTTGCTAGCCTTTTGGTACACCTCCAAACTAGCCCTGAAAGCATGCTGTGACCTTACCTCCAATCTGTATACTGCTTGCATTGATACCCATGCCTTATCACGACCATTACTGAGAAAAATATTCAACAGCGCATCCTTTGGCTTCACTTACATCAAGACAATACTCAGGCAAGTACTCAACAAGGCACCCCACCAGACCACCTGAAACTGGCCATTTGAGACAAGACACTACCACTGACCTGGATGTATAGCTCAGTCAGGAGAGCATCGCACTCCTAATCTGAGGGTCAGGGGTTCAAGTCCCTGTCCAGGTATGAGGCTTGTCAGAGTTAGGCTGATGGTTGGACTAGATGATCTGAAAGGTCCCTTCCAACCTAGATGACTATGACTATGACTACTCACACAACCACCAGGCTTTCTCTTCAAAACTCCAGGCTCTCCTCTCCAAAACAGGCTACCCAAATTTTTTTGACCCAAATGAATTTTTTTTTTTGCCACCTGGTAATAACTGCTATGTTACAATCAGGCACTCAGCTCAGATTTCATCAAAATAACCTTTCTACACAAAACACAAATATAAGAAAATTTACTAACACTAGGCTGTTGGTGCAATAAGGTCATCATAATGCTAACGTTATTACACATAACACCTCAATAACTTTTCCATCTTTACTTTTCCATCATTTTTCTTCCTATTTTTATCCTTGGACTTCTTTGATGCAGGTATCACCTTCACATTCGTTATACATATTAGTCCCATATTAGTCTTGGCTCGTAACAAGAACAGATGGAAAAAAGGCTTAAAACAAGAGGTGCTAGGAAAAGGGCATACATATCTTGCAATAAAGACTTCTATTAAAAAAGTATCCTAGAAAAAAGATTGAGGATTTTAAGTTAAAAGCAATGAAATTTGGAATAAGAACTGAAAATTCCTAATTTTTTCAAAATGAATGAAATTAATCTTGCAAACAATAATGATGTAGGTACTGACATCTGAGCTATTCATATGCAGCTGATCTGATCAAAACACAGTAAACAAACTCTGGCAGGGTGCAGTTTATCTGATCAGTTTTCAATCAGGTTAGGTACATCAATCAACAAAACAAAACATGAAATACATATACTATAAATAAACATACAAAACCAGACGAAGTTTCCAGGAGGATGTCACTTGCAGGCACTAGAAAATTCCAAATTGTATTCAGTGACAAATGGGAACAGGAGCACACTGTCCAGCACACATGTCCTTAAACATCAGTCAATAAAGAGTGAGCCAGAAAAGCAGCAGTCCATTGAAAAAGAGACCTCAGAGAAGAACCAACCCTCAGCTTTTTTACTTCTCAGGAAAGAGAGGGATGGAACACCTTATTCATCAGTTGGGTAACCTGCCTTGTCCACAGGTCCCACCCCTCCAGGGTAAACAACCTAGTCACCACACCCTGGTCAACATAGCAATAATTGTAAGTAAGGGCATTTCCCGAAACAGAAACTGTCCCTGCTTTACCCGAAACCAGGATAAACATAAACTTTCTGTAAAACAAAACAGCATGCACTTCTAAAACAATCCAATTTTTATCTCATATCAAAAAAAAAAAAAGCTCTTTGGGACCTTGAGGACTTAAAGGTACAACTGACACACGCAAAGGGAAAAATCTTAATGCAAATAGATAACAAGTAGTTAGCAGAGTAAATCTCAGTTAAAGTAAACAGCATCTGGGGGGAAAAAAAAAGTCTTTAATGTCTTTGTAGCTTGTATCCTTCTATGCTACCACTAACTGGCCCCAAAACAGGCAAAAAAGCTACTACCTTCAGTCAAGGTCAAGAATAAGCTCAATATATACATCACTGCTTATTTAACAAGGGTACTGTAGGTGAAAAATATTCCTGACATTCCACGTGTTCAAGACTTAAGAAAATGATCAACTCTAATTGAAGCAGAATTAGTGTAACTCTGGTCTAAATATCAGAATAATTAATAAACATTTTATCAAGTCTTGCTCTTGCCTTTAAGATAAACAACATTTTTGTGAAGATGGTTGATCATCACCATCCCATACTTTTGCTCTCATTTCTCCAGTGCAAACAGACACAAGAACCTTTCTGCACAAGAGACAACAAAAGCTATTATTCTTTACTAGCACAAAGACAATTAGGAATTTCATGCTGATTCTGACCAAGTTTTTTGACTGAATATAAGTGGCTATGCAGTTAATGTCATTTGCCTTAACATTATTATATATATCTCTCCCTAAAAAATTGTAATTAACATTTGGTCTTTCAAATGGCACACAGTAAAACTCTGTGTTAAGAACATAGGCTTTTAATATAAATTTAACAACTACAAGATTAGCATTTGTAAGGGATTTACAGTTTCTTTCCTCTATCTTCCTCTATGATTACTGCAATGATGATTATATTCAAGAACAGAAGGCTGAAGGCATTATCCTCTCCACATCCTCACAGCTTTTTCTAAATCTCAACCAAAGTCTGGTATTGGCACCGAAGAGTAGGATTTTCATGTGCACCTAAATGATTTGATCATGTACTCCTAAGTCTACTGATCACTCTGGAAAAATCCCTTATTTCCTACTGTCCACCCCCACAAAAGATTATATATTTTCTATTTAGATAGCTGCATTAAAGTCATACACATACACTCCAAATGCATATTATGTCCTGGTGCTGTTACTGGAGAGCCTCCTGGCTCTTCAGCTCAGGAATGCAAATGGAATAATCACGAATCTGTTTCGGTGGAGTCTTTGTAAAAATTAGTGTATTAAGTATCAGTTGCTTTGATTCTAATAATTTAACATGTGACTCTCAAGAAGATTGTGTTTGGCATGTTTGTATTTTGACCTGTTCCTGCTCCAGCAGGGAGACTGGACAGAAAGGTTGGGGTAGGACTTTTTAATAGGGTACAGAATGGCAGGACTAGGAGTAATGGATGCAAATCGGAAGAGGGGAGATTTAGGCTGGATATAAGAAAGAAATTCTTTGCTGTGAGGGTGGTGAGAAACTGGAACAGGTTGCCCAGAGAGTCTGTGGATGTCCCTTCCCTATAGGTGTCCCTGCCCATGGCAGGGGTGTTGGAACTAGATGATCTTTAAGGTCCCCTTTCCAATCCAAACCATTCCATGATCCCTTGAGGTCCCTTCCAATACATGACATTCTGTGATTCTGTACGAATTATTCCACAAATCATAGTATTCAGATATATCCAGTGGATATTCAAAGTAGTTCTAAGTATCCTCAGTATGTCTAAACCACAATTAATAAGCATGTTTTATTATATTCTTATTTTAAACTCTGTTGTATAAGCAATTAATCCCTGGGAAACTCTTTCACATATTTCATCTGGGGCTCTTAGTAAATCTCCAAAGAGAAGAGAAAACCTCTTTTGTTTTAATCCAACATGATGACCCCTGACAAGAGATGTGGGTGGCAGCCAAAAATCTGAACATGATAACCCTTTTGTCTTAAAACAATGCAAACATTGTCAGTGTTTACATTAGCAGCTATTAATAATAGATTATCAAATGCAAAGAAGAATGTCTTTCTTAAAAGATTAGTTTATCTCACAGTCATGTGAGAAATAAGTAATGAAAAAATTTATAATAAATACAGAGCATAGACTTGGAAATTACAAACAAAAGGAGAAAGGGAAGCTCAAAAAATTCTAACAAAATCATTTAAAAATAAGGTTCAAAATTAGCTCTTGACTGCACTTCTTGCAATTTCCAGAGGTAATGTCATTAACTAAAGAAAATTCTTCCTTGACTTTACAATGGATACATATCATCTTATGCTGTATTTTGGGTAAATGATTAAAAACAAGAGAAAAAGCAGCTCATTCTCTATAATCATTTCTGTATAAGTCACAGTCCAATATGAGGAAGCTGTATTCAGGCAGGCCTAACTGCTCACAGTGAAAGGTCAGATCCCTTCTAGAGTCAGCAACTACCCTTTTAACAAGCCACATCACCTAAAAAAACCCCAAAAAATGTCTGTAGCAGGACATGTGCTTTAGACACAGGACTTTTCTCAGGCTCAGGAGGAAATTCAAACACCTATTGTGCCGTACAGTTCACTTCTTCACCTAGGATCTTTCTTACAGCACTGGAAGGCTCTTTCAGGCCTGTGACACATCCAACAAAATCAGGATTAGATACAGAAGACAAAAACTATTTTCCAGCAGTAAGCAGTGGGAAAAGTGCTAAATAATATGCAAGACTCAACACACCACAGAGAATTCAGATGTCATTGCTTTCCCATCTGCACTGGTCCTTAGCGTCTCCCGTTCTTCAAAGCTTGACTCACTCAAATCCACATACCAATTATTTCTCCTGTTGTTAATTTTACTTTCTCTGCAATAAGCATGCGCTTACATGTAAAGGAGAGAGATGTTTACAACAACCTTCAAGAATCAAAACAATTCCATAGTTCTGGTTTCCCTATCATTAGAAAAATAATGTTATCGCATCAATTCAAAATCCCACTCGGTTCCTAATCTCCTAGGCTATGCAATCAGATGGCTCTCAGAACAGCATATCATGACTTACAAAAAAAAAAAAACAAACAAAAAGCACCACACAAAGAAAAACATTAGAAGTAAGCAATCACAGAAGCTGCTCAGATTAAATACAAATAAAGGAAGTGATGTTCATTAACATGCAAATTACTTGCATGTGGCTTCACTGTTCATAAATACAGAAGTAAAAGAGCACATTTATTAAATACTATTAAGAACAATGTCACTCTACATCTTTAGCCCTTTAGGCCTACTTATGTAACTCTAAGTTATGAAAATTTGGACAAAATACTCAGATCAGAAATTTTGTTTCTGTTCCCCTCAAAGATGAGAGGCAATCTTAGATGGAGAGTACTCAGTGATTTTTAGCTTCTGTGCTAACCTGAAAGTTAGACAACAAAATTACAACAGTTCCTCCTGTCTATGACACCTTAGAATATGTTGTACTACTTTTTGTTCTGTTATTGTTCATCATGATGTCATCATGCCCTCTGGACACAGGCTCTGAAAGCAACAAATGTCAGAAGCTGTAAAGCAGAAAAACAATTGAACAGCGAGTCTCAGTTAATAACAAAAAGATACTCCCCTGAAGCAGCTACCATACTTCTGTGAGCTTTAAAACTTCCTTTAGAAACTATAATAAAAAACTTAGGACTTTTATTTACTGCCTAATTTGAATCATTACTGATTTCTTGATTTTTTATATATTGCAATTCTGATGAAATATCTTAACAAGAAGTTGTATTAATATTTCTTCAGAAAAAAATAGTTATTTTCAAAAGTAAGTATTGCAAATACCCAGGGTGTCTGCATTTTTTCTTTCATCTTTTTTGACCCTTTTTTTTATTGAAAGCCATCAAGTTCTTATGTATTTCTTGAAATTTTGCCTATATAAGTGAGACCTTATAGACCTTCCAATTCATTCATTGGCACACCAAACAATTTAAGTAGAAGACTGTGCAGAAAATCATGGTCCACATGAGAGGCAACTAGCACAATCTTATTCCATAGACTGGCTACATTTTTTATTTCTTCAAGAAACACAGACCTAGATATAACAGATTTGATCTGTTCCCAATGAGAACTATCCACCCATGACCTCAAGCATGTTGTTATGTTGATCATTGTGAATGCTTACTCACAAATTCTGGATGACCAGAATGTACTTTTTCTTCCCATTACACAAATGGGCCTCGATTCCACAGCTCTTTCCATCTTCATTGTATTATCTCAGCAATTTCATAAAAGCAGTACAAGAACAGAACTCACTTGTGCCCTGTGGAAGGAACATGCTGTTCCTTGCCATTAGGAGACAACAGTGGAGTTTGCAACAAAATGTTCATCTCGTAGATATGAAAGTTATGGTGAGTTTTTAGAGTATATAGTTAACCAAAACAGTCATCTCTCTTCATTATCAGTTTTGACCATGCAGCAGAATTGTATCAGGTATTTAATGGAATTCTGAACCTCTATCAGTTAAATAGCTGGTGCACATTGTTGTCTCAAAACCAATTTTTAAATATTACACATAAAATCTTTTTGAAAAAAATTATCTGGAGTCTATTCATGATTTTCCAAGTCTTCATATAAATCAAATTGCAAGCATAAAAAATTTAGGCTTATAAAAAAACCCCAACAATTGGAGAATTTTTACAGGCAACCATTTAAAACTCAAACATTTAGCAGAGTTTTACAACTACAGTTTCAAAAAATAAGTCTTGAAACTGAAATGTATCTTTGGAAATATATGGCTTCTACACCTTTTAACCACAGGTAGAGTTCTCTTGATCTGATTCTGCTAGTAAAGTACAAACATTTACAACAAAATGAGACCAAGTTTTAGAAAATAAAATCTTTTTTTTCACCAAGTTTCAGTTATCCTCTTTTTCCAACAAGGGCACTAGATTAAAAGAAACACATTTTCTAAATACCCATTTAGAAGATAATTCACTCAAATTTATATTTTCTGCTGAAGCAACTACATGCCCTGCTACTATGAGCTAAATCTACAGAGGTTCCTATGCAGCTCCAAGCTTCTTCAAGCTGCCAAAAAATACATAAATTGAGAACTGGTGTCTCCATCCACTGTGACAAACAACATGATCATGGATCTCAGGCTGAAACAACATAGTACTTGTTAAACACACTAAGCTACCCACACCCACCTTCTACTGAAAAGTTATATATCACACTAAATTGCAAGCAGGCAGTTTTGGGCTTTAGAAGTGTCTGTATCTTTTGGGAGTGCTAAAAAAGGAAAGAGCTACTTCGTTTGGAAAAATGCTGAGGCAGTTTGTAGTAGGAGCAATTAGTGCTTTGTGTTACCAGTCCTTGCTCTGAAAGCAATGCTCAGATTTTCTAAGACATGAAAAGAACATAGCTTTCTGTCTGCACCCTATTGAACTTGATTTTAATAAGGAACATCCAAAAAAGATCAAAAATCTCTTAATGCTTAGCATACTAACTGTACTCATTACTCTAACAAACTACATACTCTACACAGCTATAGCCAGAAGCTAAGCCAAAGCTTTGCTGGCAGTAATGCTAGACAATTACTCAGCAGAGAAGCAAAAAAGAACAAAAAGACAAACTTCCTTCAGATCCAATTCTGGTAGCCAGTTATTTAGAGATATTTCAGAATAAAAATTGCACTTCTTTATTAGCTTGTATTTTTTATATATGTATACACACACATAGATATACATGTGTATGTATATATATAAAACACAGGCTTCTTGGTAGAAAATTACAAAAAGCAATGGGAATTCATAATATATTCAAAACATAAGAAAAGCAGAATAAAAATTGCACTTCTTTGAGATTCACTAACAAATAAAGCAATCCTGTAGCAACAATACATTTTTAATGCACTCAGCCCTGACACTCAGGCCTGCAGTATTGATGATTCAACTGCAGTAAAGAAAGAATTAAGTATTATATTGCATAAGTTGAAATTGTACTAAATCACAGGCTGTCTTTTAGTACGTAAATAATTACTATTAAAAATATTTCTCAAGCCCTGTAATAGTAATTGGGCTGTTAAAACACTGCTGAAAACCATCACATAATAATGCACTTAATTTTATTTCCTCCGTGTGTAGCTTTCCAGGTTAGTGCATCAGTGTAAAAATGTTAATTATTTCATGGCAACAAATATTTTGTAAAGTTAGGAAGTAATGTAAAAATGCAAAATTAGAGATTGAAGTTCCAAGGAGTTGGGGGAGGTAAGAGACTTCCCAAACTATTTTCTTACATAGTCAACATGCATGAAAAACTGCTTACTTAAGTATTGAACGAAAAGCTCTTTTATACATTGCATATCTCTCTGACTTAATCTGTGACTTCTAACATTGCTCATTTCTGCTGCTTTTTTGCTTTGAAATGCGGCAGTGGAATGAAGCTTGGTTTGTCAGAGCAAAGCTCCCTGAAGACTTAACTATGCAGACTGCATCACCCGCAGCTTATTATCACTGCAGCCGTTTGACACAAATACATTCAGACGCTGAACACTCACTGCAGGATTTGGATACAGTCATATGGCCTCAACATGACAAAATGGGAAGAAAACAAGGCAAAATACTGACTGTCCTTACATACATGCCTTAAGAATAAAGGAGAGCTAGAGAGCTTCAACGTTGTAACCATGCATATGCTTGCTGCAAAACACTGTAACAACATTGATGAATTATTCTAATTAGATATAGTTAGGAGAAAAGCAATTTCTAGGACAAAAGCAGCAATATATAGGTATACTTAACTAGGTTTTCACAGTACTTGCATTCAGATTATTGTTGTGCTGCATTTTTTTTTCCTCTGAATAGTTAAAAATTCTATCAGGAAACATCACTAAATACTACAGATATTTGATCCTATCAAATACTACTTGCCAATAAACCTTCTTGATTAGAAGCAAGCTAAAACATTTTGCATGAACTCCAACATAGTTTTAAAAAGGAATTTGAAGTCAGTTCAAAGGAAAAAGAGGACGGGAAAGGGGGAGGGGAGTAGAGAATTATGTAATATTAATATAGTTTGATGTCACATAATCAGATTCACATATTGAAAATTCTCTAGATTTTTCAGTGTGAACTCTACATGTATTTATGTGCATTCATTGTTTTACATTAAAATTTTCACTAACAACATTATAAAGTTTTACACCAGTACTACAGCATTTTTAGAAAGTACCTACAAAATGGGTCAAAGTCAAATCTGAAGGATTTACTGAATATGCTGAGCGCAGAGCTAAACATTTGAAAGCATCAATGGTGGTAATTATAACAGGTCTAAATAAAGAGAAATAAGTACTAAAAAAACTACAAGTCTTGGTGCTTTGGAAAAAAAAGTTTACTTAATTTCGCAAGTTACTATCTGTAAATCCAGGCAGAGATCACAGGAATGCCTCTTTCCCAGTTAGTACACACTACGTTTTAGAAACCATCAAGTATGAGACAAGACTTTAAACTCTTTGAACTTTTGTTTTCTGCTGATTAATTTGATTATTAGGGGTTTTCTTGATGTAATGAGAGCTGAAAAGCTTATTGGAAGTGCTGACTACCAAAACAAAAATACATGTAGTATTTTAAAAGGCACCACCAAAATAACGGACTAAAAATCCCATGCCTGTTATCCCAATAAAAATAAAAGCCAAAATAGTGCTGAAGAAAACTGCCTCAGAAAATCTGAAGAGCATTTAGGTTTTCTTTATGGGTTAATATATGCATTGTCAAAGAAGTCATACTAAAAAAGTCTTTCTACTCTTCACTCGATTTATAACTTAATCTTGCTAAATTATGCTAAGATCAACTTTTTTAGGATGGTTACAGTATCTGAGCACTCAAAATAAAATGGGCTAGAGTCTTCAAGATTCAGAACTTGTCCATTTAACAGATCACCAGAGAAGCTTAGCATGAGCATGAAGAAAGAGACTTCTCAAAAATAAAATCTAAATAAATTCTGCAAAATGATTAATTGATACAGTTTCAGTATTTTAGGAAGTACTTTTTAAATATACCTGAAGCAGCATTTGCTGCAAAACCTGGCCAATGTACAAACACACTATGCAGCTGTGACTGGCTAAGAATGTAAGTTAAGGGGTACTTACAAGATGAAATGAATCAGATAAAAAAGGCTTTTTTTACACAAAACTTCATCTTCCTTCTACCTCATTTACCTTAATAGGGGTATGATAAAACTTCATATCTCATCGTGATGAGCATACATGCCATGCAAAATATTTACATACTTATGCAATGTCTGCAGCAGCAGCTAATGTTGATTTTGCTTACTAGCAAGTTAGCTAGGTCTTATGTTTTGTAGTGAGAACAGGAACATCTTCTGCATACTTTTCTATAGCATGATTTACTTTGTCAACAACTTTGCAAAAATCATTTACTTCCAGTTATACTGTCATGGAAAATAAAATCACGCTTAGGAAGAATTAGCAGAAATGGTTAAATTGTGCTGTATAACCATAGGAAGAGCTGTATTAAGAAAAAAAAAAGCTAGCAAGTGAGTTTCTCCTAGAAATATATCAAGCCTTATTTCAAAAATTGTTAGAAGTTAATTTGACCATTTGGACAAGTCTCTTGAACTACTGAAAGTCATCGGCAAGAGTCTTGCCAATTAAATCAGATGCATTCTTGTTTATGCATGCCCTAATTCTCCCCCACGTGTATGCACTGTGTTGTACATCCAAATAGAAAAATAAGGATACATAAAAAAATAAAAATCACCAAATGGACAATATGCAGTACAGAGTATCTAAAGGATATGGACTTCTCATCCAAGTGAGTTCATGTAGCAGCTATCTCCAGATGTGAGATTTGTCAGCTATTTGTTGGAGAACAGTGCCATTCCTAAGGTATTCTTTTTTTTCAGCTGTGAAAGGTGCAAGTGACCCAAGTCAAATGCATACTTGAGCATATAAATCAGATCTTCTGTGCTTTAATAAGAATCTCTTTATATACAGTTTTGCATAACTCCTGAATTCCTAATTATTTTTCTGTGGAATTCATATCTAATTCTAGTAATATTTTGAGAAAGTCCAGTCATAATTCTTCTGCCTCCTCAACATTCTCACCCTTACATGACAAACAACTGAAACTACTGATAAAGGTCAGCTCAGAAAACTGCTTTTTTGCTGTTATTTTGATTTTTAATGATCACTGAAATCTCACAAAATTAACAAGTTTTTCCTATGATGAGAAAAGGAAACCCTTACTACATTGCCTCCTGTGATTAAACTCTTAGATGTTTCCTACAAGTTTAATAAGCCTCTCTTGTGTTTACTTTTCAAGGGCTACTGGAAATAGCGTCAAAGAAGATACTGTTCAGATCAGGCTGAAAATCTCAGTGCACTAGGTACAGCAGAGAAGCAACTCAGTCCCAGGAGACTTAAATTGGCATATCAGGTGGAACAAACATACAGATGGAGGAGAGGTGGGCTGGAAAGATGAACAGATCAAAGTAGTGCATAAGACACTTTCATTGCGTATGCATTCCTTCTCCAAGCCTAAGGATAAACACTCCTTTTCAAATTATCAAGACACAACACTATCAAGATTATCACACTACAATTAAACATTATTTTAGGTCTGGGGAAAATAGAATCCTATCATTGTTATAAGAGAAGCACAAAGTAGCATGGGTTGGAAGGGACCTTGTGAAGATCATCTGGTCCAACCACTTTGCAATGAGCACAGATACCTTCAACTTGATTGGATTTCTCAGAGTCCCATCCAACCTGACCTTGAATGTTTCCAGGGATGAGACATCTACTATCTCTCTTGGCAATCTGGTCCATTGTTTCACCATCTTCAAAGAAAATTCTTCCTTTTTGCCTTAATAATAACAATAATCATAGTACATGAAAACTTTGATTTTACTTAAAAAACTTACCATTTCCCATGAGAAAGCTGGAGTACTTGGCATCTTTTCCATCTAGAAAAACCCAAGGGGCTCAGTTCCTGTTTGCATTCCAGCTGAACTGCCCCACTCCTTCACCAGATGTCCCAAGTTCCCTGTGCTCTCTTGCAGGCTGTGGGCTAGCAGCCTTCCTGCTTCTTGGCACTCTGTCTTTTCCTGTCTACTGGGCTGCCAAATTTGCCAGACCACCAACCCAGTGTGGTGCCATGTGGGCTTGTTCTGCCAACTGCCTGGCTTTGTAGCAAGGAGCAGAGACTCTCTGAAGTCCTTTGCTCCTCTGAGTCCAGATAGAATGCGAATTTTGAGTCACAATGAAAGCTATAAAGATTTTCACAGTATTTCTTCTCCTCATGAATGAAAATGTCAGTTCCTACATGGTTCAGTCCCTCTTGCTAAGACATAAAGACAACATCCAGACACCATTTTCTTTCTTAAGTGTTTCAACAACACCGGAGAAGAAGCATTTGTACAAATACAAAAATAATGCTCTAATCCCCACATTCCAGGCATCTGCCACTAATATTCACTGCTGTCTGCCAGTCTGCAGTGTGCTTGTGAGCATCATGTGAGAGCTAGCAAAATGCAGAGTTTCTACATCTTGCCAACATGACCTTATGCTAGGTGAAGAGCTATCTCATGTTACGTTACTGGCTGCTGTGATCAGAAATAGTCTTGTTATCTGGCATCTCTGATCCTTCTCCTTTGCTCTATCTAGACTGCCTCTTTTTGTAGTCAAAAAAACAGTCCAGTTTTGCTTTACTAGTTAAAAGCTGTCTATTTCTATTTTATTAACATTTCTTTAATTGAGCTCTTTAAACAGCATTCTCAAAACGCAGCTCTTGAGAAGAAGCTTAAATAGGAGCCTACAGAAATTTGTTAGAACCTGCCCACACATCTAGATGATAGTCCCACATGGAGGAAAGAATGCTAAATGAAGCATCTTCAAAAGGAAACTTTTGATATCCATTATTCATTGAAGCAGAAAGAATGTCTCCCTCCCTGCCTAAGAAACAGCAATGAGAGCCACAGTCAGAACAGAGTGTAGAGTGATTAAGTTCAATATCCAGGAAAAAACAGACAAACCAAAATAAAAAAAACCACCAAACACATAACGAAAGAAAAGCCTCCTGCCTTTTTCTGTTAGTAGAGTTTTTCTGGTTGGCAGCATGTACTTGGGTTTTTTACCCTTAATAGCAGCTGCTCTTTTGATTGTCTCTACAGTGCTTTGACCTAATGCTCATCTCAATGTTATATCATTTTTCTCTTTGCTCTCACTCTAGATTAAGTAGAGAAGATTGTAAAAGCAATCTAGACAAAATTGTGCATCTTAATCTCTTCACGGACAATACGTGGGAAAGCAGCTTACAGATGAAGTTTTCTCAATACAACAGAAAAGCAGTCTGCTCTGAAGCAGGATTTTGGTGATTTCCTTAGAAAAGGCTGAGCACATCAGAACTCACAAGCTAAGAGTAAAGCCTGTCCACTAACATCTGAGCACTGCTGGCAGGATAGAGCTGTTGTAACAGGCAAGATTAAGCATGCTGAAGATGATGCTTTTCCCTTGAATTAACACAGACATAATGCTCCCGAGTAAACTTCTGAGTTCTTATCTGCAGTGTAATTTTTTTCAGCGAAACATATATCTCATATTAAAAAAGAAAGGTATCAGACTTGAGTAACATTTGAGCAATGTCAAATCTCTCCTTCACAAATTCCTAAAGTTATCATCACTCTCCTGTATCACAGCCCTTAAGTGCCAAGTTATATTACTGCACACTACTCAACAGATATTTATACAGCAATTTTTTGCGGTCATATGGCTAGATAGCTCTCCAGCTACAGCTAATAGTGACACATACAAAGACAAGAGTAAACAAAATTTTATCACCTTTTAAGGACAACTAAATAGCATCCTTGTTAATGGGCTAAGAAGAGATGCATTCAGCTACCAGTTGTTTCCACCATACTGAGGGTCGATTATTCTTCTGTTATTTCAGAAGTTTCCCCTACAGATTCACGCTAGTGTAACTTCTGAAGAGCAATATGGCAGAGGAATAGTTCTTGTAGGAAAAGTAATAAACTCCACTCTGCAAAGCTGAAAAATCATCGTATAATATAATCTTATATAAGAATGTGAATGAATTAAGTAACCATCTGTTGAAGTGATTTGAAAGTGTCTCAGAATTAAAAGGAAGTTTTAAAATACTCCCATCTTCAGATTTGACAGTTTATCTGTTTAAATAAGGTAATAACCTTAGATAACCTCATCTTTCTAAAAAGCTCACACAGTAATGCTGACAATACAATCTGCACAGATCTACAGATAAAGCATCACATTGCTCAGCTGATCTGTTAAATACAGAACATAATACTCACTCTTGATTTAAACACATATTGAAATTAAGTTTGTACATATTATCATTTTGTTTCTTTGTACTTTCCTCTTGTCACTTTTGTACATTTAAAAGCAATTGAATATTTCCAGTATTTCATCAGTAACAAATAATCAGGATACATCCCAATTTATATATCAGTGCATGAAAAACTAGCACAGTCACATTTAGAAATGTTCTATATACATAGATATGTAGAAATATACACTCTTATAATCCATGGGGTTCCTTTCAGGACTTTACAGCACCCATAGGGAACCATGACACAATGTTCTGTTTTTCTGGCACCATTCCCTGGTAAGAAAGAACTGCCATGAATTCTGCATTACATTTTGGTTTCTCATTTTCATCTATTTCTCATACTCCACATTGAGCTAAGAGAAGAACACCACAGCTGTGGAGTCTGAAGAAAAGGAAAGGCACAGAAGTTGATTTTCTTCCTAGAAGCACTGAGGCAAACCAGGCAAGGCATTTAAGAACAGGGGGGGAAAAATGGGGGGAGGGGGAGAGTAAAAAATGCAACTATGCTACTTAAAAGTTCGCATTTGTTTTGGACTGCATATATCAGCCAGGGAAGGGGGTGTTTTCCTGATAACAACTTTTTGGAAGCATTCAATCTCACATCCTATAGTTTTTATAGAAATTTGAGAGGCTATGGCAGCTGGCTCACTCAGCAGCCAGACTACTCTGAAGCAACTTGTGTCATTTTGGGACTGTGAATCTCTTACTACCCACAGCAAAGCCACCTCAAACAAATATAATTGCATGTGTCCATAGTGCAAAGATACAACTTAAGAACAAAATAAAGATTAAACACATTTCCTAAAGAATACAAAATTACAGAGAGAACTTCCTGCCTTCACTGCAGAGCTTATAGCAAACAGCTTCTCATTGTAACGTTTGCACAAGGAGGTCAACTATTCCCTTAATAAACGAAGGAGCCCAATCAATACATGAGGTAGAACTCACTTAAGACCAAATCCATACTCTAGATCAGAATAACTCTTCTGTTATCCAAAACATCACTCTCTCAAAATCCTTCCCTGCAGAGACGACTTCAAGTGAACTAGGATGCAAATGCATCATAACATTCACCTTGCTCTTTTAGATGCAGCTGACTCCTACTCCAATCTTCTCTTCCTGTGGACCTCTTTAAACCTCCCAAAAGACTGTCCTACCAGCCCTGGGTTCTCTAATTCTTATCTTCTCCCTGTTCTCACCTCCCACCTTTGACCTTTCTTGTTGTCCCTCCTGGCCACATAGAGCTGCATCTTCATCTGCTGCTGCTCACCTCATCTGTCCTTTTCCAGAATGGTGAGGGATGCCTCATCCCCCAACCCTCACTTTCTTATTGCTGCAGCCTTGCCTCTTTTCTTAAATGGCTACTGCTTCTTCCATCTTTCCATTCTTCTTTACTATAACACCTGTTGGTGGCATTCTTAGAGCAGAATCACAACCTGCACTTCTGAAAGAAGCTGCTTGAGTATTTCAGTTTCATAAATTCCATTTAAATGTTGGCACAGTATTTTTCCACACTTCAAATAAGTACTTCGGTGTTCTCCAACTATGAAACTTTCAACTATGTGATATCATTTACATTCTAATCTAGAGCAAAAGGAAAATAATTGGAGTCATCACCCTGAATATGCTCATCAACTAAATATTACTGGAAGAACTGTTAAGAAATTGTCAGATAAAGGAGCAAGAAGTATCTTCAGGACTAAAAGTTTCCAACAGATTAAGTATTTGGAGGGGAAAAAAGAAAAATAAATCCTAAGCAACTAAATGGAAGCTAACATCTATCATGTAAGTCAATTTTTATTGCATTAGAGCAACCATGCTGATTAACAGCTTTAGAATGAAACGTAACCAAAATTTAATAACAACTATGAGCTTAAATCAATTGTACAATGCTACATATTAAACAGATACAATCCTCCTAACCCCGCAAAGGATCAGCTGAGTCCACCCAAAACTACAGAACAAATGACTTTGTAATGACATTTTCATTATTACCTCAACTAGAATGCTCAGTGAGGCAAACTGGAGCCTGAGGAACTGAACACTCTTGAGAATTCCCTTGTACAATCTGTGTAGTGATTTCAAACCCAGTTCCTTGAAATTGGTATTAATGGAACTGGGAATTTCACTGAAGTGTTACTGGATTTTTGTCGCACTTCAGTTCCAGAAGTATTCCTTTCTTCCACACATTATTGCACAAACTGGAGAATAGCATCTAGCTTTCATTGTTACTTTCAGAATTTTGATGACTCCTTCAGGTCTAGAAAAAGAAAATCTGCTTTTTTTCATGCTATACTGCCGTTCCTATTTCTTACTGTACTCTCATCAATTCCAAGTTTTGATTCCCTCTTCTGAAGACAGGGCTAGAAGGAGCACGCAGTCATAAGGCTTATTAAACAAATTTGCTTTGCTTTCTTTTCAGTCCACTCCTAAAAGAGCAAATGCTCCTCTCATTTTTAAGAAGCCTGCAATCTGAGAATATTAAGCTGGTTTGGATAACATCATATTCATACAGAAGATGTAGATTCCTTATGCAGTTTTCCCCTTAAATTTCACATTTCTAGTCTACAAAATAAAGCACATTAGCCCCATTATCAAACATTCCACTTTCTCTCTCCAACTCACCAGCACTCCTTCCAGTACCCTTCCTCCAGGAGATAAATCTTCAGCTCTTCAGTAGAGTCTAGTCTCCTTTGCAGTAGTTTTGTGACCACAAAAAAGAGTCTTAAAGATATTGACAGATAAAGTCAGACCCAGAAAAGCTACTGTATATCCCAACATGAGGGATTAACAGTTTAGGCTAATAAAAGCATAGTACTACAAACTTGGCTTTTTGAACTTGCTCATGTAACTCAAACAGCATTTTCCCAATAATTCCTGAATGTTGACATCAGTATTGCTTGAACTCCCAGTGTTTTAAAAGTAGGAGAAAAAAATACTAGGCAGTCAAGTGGCAGCTACATATGTGATAAGGCATGGCTCCACAGAAGCCAGGCTCTGGGAGTGAGGTACCTATTAGAACTGTTGGGACAGGTCAAAGACATGCAGGAATAGGGGCCCACAAATGGGCTCACGGCTAGGCTGCAGGGAGCTGGAGATCAGCCCTATTCTAGTGTTGATGGCACAAGGGCTGATGGCCCTGAGGAGCCAGTGTGGGGTTCTGGGCCATAGGTAGATTGGAGGGATCCATGGAAGAGGCTGTGCAGGTACAGTGATGCCCTAGAGTGTCGAGTCCTTACAGTGTGGACAGGGATGAAAGAATAGCTTTGTGGTAAGATCATTTTTCATGAACCTAAACTCTTCCCAATCCTTTCTTCTTTATCAGTGTCACTTTGCCTCCAATTTAGTGATACCTCTTCCCAGTCACATAGCTCCTGCACAACACTGCTTGGAACTCACAGATCATTCATTCACTCGGTCTTACACTGCAGTTCCTTTAACATTTTTCTCCACTTCTTCATAGGAGATAAAGTCCTTACACGTTATCTTCTTTCTACTACACTCTATTCTTCATCCTCAAAAGCCTACCTCACTTCTTGTCCTGGAATGGTCAGTCTCTGTTCACTTGCTTTCTCTTCCTATTGCTTCATTTATCGCTTATCATCCAAAGAGTTTTTCTTTTCTCTATTCTCCTCAATTTTTTCTTGCTGTTCTTAGCCTTGCTCTTCACCTCTTTCTCACCAGTGAGGTTTTCCTATCCACTGATGGTATCACACATTCAAATGGTATTCAAAATTCAGGGACAATAAAGAGAGAAGAACTTTGTATGTCTGCTCCTCCAGCTCTTTCATTCCCAGTCTGAAGTGAGAGTCAGACAGAAACAGAACAAAAAGCAAATTCTTCAGCTGTGATACTAAACAGATTGGACCATTAATATTTTAACTTATTTTTTAAATTTAATTCATGGGCATGGTTTTGCTTTTAGTTGATTTTAAAGGGCGGGAAAGACAAAATTATTTTAGGAACAAAGAGATCATTTTTCTCCCCTCAAACTTGCAACTGAACAAGGATTTAGTATTTTAGAAGAACCTACTAAAAACTAAAATAATCACAGAACCACAGATCTCAACAAAGTAAATTCCTTTGTGTCACCATTACACCACTACACTGAGAGGGTAGATTTAGGCTGGGTATAAGAAAGAAGTTCTTTACTGTGAGGGTGGTGAGACATTGGAACAGGCAGCCCAGAGAGGTTGTGGATGTCCCCTCTCCAGAGGTGTTTAAGGCCAGACTGGACAAGGCACTGAGCAGCCTGATCTAGTGGGAGGTGTCCCTGCCGACGACAGGATGGCTGGAACTAGATGATCTTTAAGGTCCCTTCCAACCCAAACTCTATTCTATGATTCTACGATTCTCTGATTCTATTTTTACTATATTATGCCTCCATAGCTAACAGGCAATCTTCCACATCGCAGCAGAGTTCTTCCCCACTATGTTAACATTGTTACTACTAAATAGAAGCCACTGTATAGTTAGTTACATGCACCTTTATCATGCCTTGTCATTTTCTTGGGACATTCACTAAGTTCTCTCATGCTAGGCAAACTAACCCTTTAGTCCTCAGACACTACAAATTCAGGCAAGGTACACGTGCCTTATGTTGTTCTCACAACATTACTACACACATCCAGCAGGGGTGTGGGAGTGAGACTTGAGGAACAGTCACTGAAGGAGGGCAAGCTTTCAGTATGGAAGAAAACATGAGGCCAGGTGGCTTACTGCTTCTTTCCTTTATTCCAAAGAATTTGCTACCTCCCTTCAGGAATTTAGGGCACATCTTACTCTGTATCATAAAAGCAGCTGCATAAGCATTGTCACACACATAACCCATTTGCTAATTTAAGCTGCATATTATTACTGAATGCCAATGCAGCCAGGAGGATGCTTACATCTCCCTTCATATTTTAAAGGGACTAATACTAAAAGAGATCCTCTTCATAATTCTCAAATGACTTTCAGCTTTACAGTTTCACCTGAGCCATGTAATATAATACTGAGGCAAATTTCTCCTCAGAACCTACACTTCTCTGTCTGGAAGACACAGCAGTTTAGATGGTAATTTAGGATAAGAAATCACTCCATGGAAGAGCCTGGCAATAGCTGAATCATTCTGGTCAGGAGTGGAAAAAAAACTTCTTGCAAGAGAAATGCTCAATGATCAAGAGTTAAGCTTTTTTTTTTTTTTCCTAAATATAAACTTGCCTCTAATTAAAGGTAAAAACAGTACAAATGCAAACAAGTATTAAGTCTACCTGCTATGCAAGTATCTTTCAGCTCAAGTGTTGTAGCACTTTGCAAAGGGCATATTATATATATAATGTTACCCAACCTTTCAAAGCTCTAGAAGCCAAATGAAAGCCAAATCTCCTAGAGATCATTCTTTAAAGTAAATAGAAACATAATGTATTCCAGTTAGATTACTTTTCAGAATTTTTTAATGCAAAATGTTCCTTTGAAGGACCTTGGATAGAATCCACAGAACTGACAGAGGCAAGCTCCATCCAAATGAGACTTACCTTAATTTCCTGTACTTGTTAGCAAAAGCATATGCTATAGCTTAAGCATCTTCAAATAACCTTGCAGTGTATATTTTAACCTTGTAGTGTACATTTTCACATCTTTTGCTTGCCACTGTTTAATATCTTAAAAATGAACTGGAAATATACTACCATAATTTTTTAAAAAGAAAACGGAAAAATCCATTTACCTGTACTGATTTTTAGAGTGTCAAGAACACTTAGCTAACGCTGTGCAACGGCCTTCCATGCTAATAGCTTCATAAAGCATATGGTATATATTTGTCTGTTCACTGGCATCACACTCCAGTTTCAGAGGAGCTCCTGAATATTACAAGTAAAAGAGATGCAGTTGTCTCTGATGAGAGTAGGAAGGAACTGGGAGTACTCTTAGGGGAGCCAAACATGAACTACCGCCTCTTACTCTCTCTGGGAGCCTTGCCTCTCCCAGAAGAATGGAAGACACTTAGAGCACTTGTTGATACAGCTCTAAGGAGAGACAGTAATGAACTGAGTCCTTTGTGGGAAATTAGAAGTTCAGAGCAAGGAATGTACATGTTCTTCAGAGTGAACAGTTTCATCTGAAAAGGAAAAACAGGTAGGTTGGTATGAAAAGGAATTAGATTAGTCTAGTGAACATGATGCTGATCAAGCTCTTTTTCAGGCTTAGAAACTTTATGTCATGAAGTGTTTCTCCCTGCTTAGAACAAAGCCTGTGGTACACTAGCACCAAGAAGTAAAACTCATGCTGGAAGGCACATTTTAACTACAGGAAGTAGAGAAAAGGAAAGATTCAAGACAATGGCCCCTCCACCATATTAAGATACTTAAAACAACAAACCTAAGAAATTTAGTATGTAAATATATGACATTTACATAGTAGCTACATGTACACCTACAACATACTCTACAGAATATGAAACTGCTTAACTGAACAAACAATTTGACTACTAAATGTAAACATCTCAAGATTTCTCATTCCAGAAATACCATGTATCTAACTCCAAGAAATGATTTTGCCTTTTTCAGAATTATCACTTCGGTTCTTAACATTTTTGGGTTTCAGAGGCATGGTATGCACCAAATATCAGAGGCTTTCAAGTCACAATATTCTCACCTATGTATCTTAAGCCAACATGGAGGGAACAGAAACACCTAGTTCCATGTTTAATTAACAGATTAGAGAAGATTGTTGTGGGACTTAACAAAAAGTCTTTGACTGTATTCAGTCGAATGCAAATTCAATCTGTCTGAGAATAATAAAGGATAAGGCCCTCTGGCACATGAAATTGCCCTCATGAAAATTATATGTAACCTAGCTAACAGATGCAATTACTAATAGGCACAATTCTGCATTTCCACCAGCAAGGTTTTAATGCAATATAAAGGTTTCACTCAAAAGTGATCAGAAAATTTAAAATTTCTAAGAAAACTTGATATCCATAGAACAGAAACCACATAGAACAAACACCTGGTACAACTAATGAATTCACAGAATAAATACAAGAAGAAATAATTTAAACCTTCTTGTATCCAGAAAGGGAGAACAGAGTGTGGTTACTGCCATGGCAGCTTTTTCTTATTGTGCTATCTACTCAGACTGAGCAGCTTTGTAACAAAAAGCTTCACAAAACATTCCAATGACTAAGCACATCCTTGAACCGCACACAAGGTCACAGACCACTCTCTCTGTCATCACTAGCCAGTTAATTCTTCCACTGGTTTCACACAGGCCTCTTTCCATTTCTAATGTTTATCTGTCCAGAAAACTTATCACTGCCACAGAAACATGCTGACACAAACATCAGATAAATCTTACCATTAAGTCAAATTTATCTTATTAAACTGGAATTCAGAACTATAAAGAGAATTATGAAGCTGTGGAATGGCTGCTGCACTGTAGCTAAAAGTATGCTACCTACATACTAGGCTTGCATTTACAGCAGCCAACAACTGTTTTCAGAGAAACGCTTACATCACACTGCAAAAGGGAGCAAAAGTAAAATGTGTGATAGAGCCTGAACCACGCCACGTTGCTTCCACTTCTCTAATATTTTGTGCTTCCCACCACTAATGATCCTACACGTGACTTTATGGTGATGGCAGAATGACACATCACTAGTGTATAAAAATGGGTGAAATCAGCAAAATTTTCAAATAAAAATACTGCCTAACAACTTCAAACTGGTAATGAAAATGAAAAAACTATCTTAGTATCTCTCTACTACTCCCCAGCTTCTTACACACAGACTAAAAGAAATATAATTAAGATCTGAATTAGTGACTAGGTCTGGAAAATAAACCACTCCTGTTTTACAATGTTTGTATCACTAAGAAATATTTTATGGCATAGAGTAAATCCAGATATACTTGAATACTATTTTTGGATTTACTGAGGCAATGACAGTCTTTAAAAACAAAGAAAACAAGTACCAACCACACATTTGGGAGTATTTTTAACACAAAATAATCATGGTGTTTCACATGGCTTGTCATTAGTTATTTTGAATCTTACCACCCTGCTATCTTAATCAAAGTTCAGTTTGCCACATAGATGGTGTTCCTTTAGGGAATGGAGATAACTGCAGTGTATCTGCTATTAGTGAGCCTGGAAGTTCTCTACAGCCACTTCCTATTTTTAAGCACATTCTTTAGATGGAAAGTACTGGCATGCTGCAATTTTTTTTTCCAATACATTCTGACTGCCAAGAACACATATGAATTGTTCCTTTGTGACAATGCCATTGTGGCATATAATGTTGACACTGCTTGTTTATATGTATAGCTCTTGGTGAGAGACAAACTCAACACAGTGCATACCTAGGAGAAGAATACTTAGGAGAAGAATTAATGAGAACTTGCATATCGAACTCTTGAAGAGACTCAAAACCAGTAAGCAGTTGTTCTTGCCTCTAGCTACTTCATAGGTATTTACATAATAAGTGATACCATTTCTTCTTGCTCCTGTAGAATTGGTACTCGGGTTCTAGATCCTACCCATTTGAAGAAGAGTACCTACATTGAAGATTAAATCTAAAGGAAAAGCAAACTATATAAAAATAACCAATCCACAAGAATGAACACAACAAAAAAATCAAAAACAAAACTGCAAGACCTTGTATCTTATTGGAAAGATGCAGCTCTTACCAAGTTTAGTAACAGGGCCATTGGGCAAACAGAACAGAAAACAGTAGTTGTTGCTATTGCTGCAATTCAGTAGCAGGCAAATTCTTAAATTCAGAACATTGTTCACAGAGGACACTCAGTACTTGGCCACAGCATCTGATATAACACCTAATTCATCTTGGACAATTCCCTCTGCCAAGTTAACCCATTAACTCCCTCTGCCAACCCATTAACATCTTCTCTGAGCTCCTCACCTTTGATCCAACTGACTCTCATCTGCCTGCTAGTCCTATCCTACAGCAATTTTACTGACTGATATAGCTGCACTGCAACAGTGTCACAAGCACTGCCTTACATCTGCTTCCTAAATCCCTTATCAGCAGCAGATGCACTAACACTAGATGAGGACAGTATGGATATATGAAGATCAATAGAATACCTCTATTACCCATTCCCACACTGGATAATCAGAGCAGTAAGGTAGCAACAAGGTTCTGAACTTCAGTTTGACTGGGATTTGTGGGAAGCACTGCACACAGAGCTGTATGTAAAAGGAAAACACCTGAAGACGCAGTCTTTGCTGTCATCTAATTGTGAAGGCCCTTGAAATAGTTTGTTATAATAAAAGAAACACAGAAATTAAGCATCTCAAACTGTGATTGATTTTCCAGCTTGAGGAAAAAGGTATATCTCCTGATCACTGCCTCTGCCACTACTCCCAGCCCCAGCAAATACTAATCAGAAAGCACCAGTCTGATTATAGCCCTTTCCCACTTAAATATTTTAAACACCACTAAGCTTCCGCACAAAAAAAGCATTCTGCTTCAAGCTTGCCTGCCCATAATTCAACCTGCTCAGTGTCATTCCCAGAAGCAATAAGATTATTTTACTGCACCAAAGCAGTGTTGCATGACAACTTAGTGTTGTCTTATCCCTGACCATTATTATCTTTATTGAAACTTAATATAAGGATGCAAATTAATTCTGCATATAATTCATAGATAATTTTATGATGGGATTGGAAAAAGTAGCATATTGCTGAAAAGAGATAATGGCCAGATTGTGAGTGACTTTATGCTAGTATTATAGACTTAAGGCAGGATGAAATAATGCATGACTGAAAATATAACTGTATTCACAGTAGTTTTCTAGGCTTTTATGTGACTTCAGGAGCTAATGCAAATTAACTGGTTTATCTCTATAATGCCATATGAACAGATGCAAACTGCAGGGAAAAAAGGTTGCAGATCCTGTTGGTTAATAGCTTTATTGTATTAAGGAAAATCAGGGCTTTCATTAGCCTGCCATTGTTTTCTGTTCTGAAAGAAGTGAGCATAATAATCACACTGGAATCACTTCAGCATTCCTTTTCTGATTTTTTTTATCCCTATTGTACATAAGTCATTAGGAGTGTAAATCCATTAACATTTGCCTTTTTAAAACCAGCAAGCAGCTTTTTTCTCAGAATAGAGCTTTCTCTTGGTTTCTGAAAAGATACTCTTTTGCTCTTACAATGATATTTTTAAGGGGAAAACCTATACCCTGCACCAATCACCCCTGTACAAAAACCTTGGAACATGTAATTGTGAATTTTTTCTTCCACTCTGTGCCCCAATCTCAGTTGAATTCTACATCCAACATGAAAAGATTCGGGATTTTTAAGGTTTTAGTGCTTTCTTTCTGTTGTTCCCAAAATACGGGTCATAAATGCTGTATTTTCTGCTCAGCAGATAAAAGTGGTAGTCAAAATCCCACCCACAGGTTAACTTCAACCCTTGCAAGAAGCATAAAGAGACTAATACTGTCAATTCCATTATAACATTAAAGATAATACAAACTGCAAACGTAGTTGCAGTTTGTTCCATTGCATTGTTCCTTCATGTTCCATTGCATGCAAAATCTGAGTCAAATTGTTGTATAACACGTTGCTCTTCCTGACTGAAGGTTCATTAATATCCTAGTTTACTGGTAGAACTTCATGTTGGGTTACTGTGATGATGGAGCATCAGCATTCTGAAAGCAACCCAAGTCAGAACAGCACTGTTTAATTGTTCATTATGTTTCCTGCTGTCTCCGCTTCCCCCTCATTATCATACAGGGGTGTCAAGCAGATTCAATCACTTCAAATCCCAGAAAGGACTATGAACTCTTAACTGCTAACAGGGACTTGACAAGACTTACACTGCTGAGACCTGCAGTCTGTTCCATCAAATATTCAGTAAAGCAAAGCTTCACTAGTCAAATAAAGGCCTTAACTACAGCTCTCCTGTTTTTTCCCTCATGAATACCTGGTTCTGTAGACTTTCACCAAAGCTCTACCAGAGCTATTTTATTAATATTTTTAATTACATTTTCTTGTAGGGCACTTTAAGAAATTCACCTGTGGACACACTGTCTCATTTCTTTTAATGCTATCAGTGTAACACTGACCATATAACACTAAGTTAAACCTGGAACTTGGAGAAACAGCAATTTAATGGAGTTGAATCACCTCTTCATACTCATCCCTGGCAAATTAACAGAAAAAAACAGTGCAATTGTTCTAATTCTTCTGATGCAGTTATGTGAAAGTACTACTGGAATTTATTAAAGCAAGTGAAGCTTTTAATAAAGAAAAGATGAAGAATGTTTCCAAAGAAAGAAGAGTCAGACACAAAATACATCTCCTTATTTCCTAATAAACAAAGCATTATATTGCTACTCATTAACACAACAAAAATGCAACATGCACTTGATTCTCTTCATTCAATACTTGCTTATTAAAAAAAAATCAGAACTGAAATATCGTTTAAGCAAGAAGGCTGCATGTTTGGCATAAGAAAATACTAGAAAAGCCTTTCTTGATTAGAGGACTTAATTCTTCTAGATGATGAAAAGTAGTTGTAGTTGATACATAATCATCTTGAGACAATCCTCTTAAAAATCTCACATGAGCACATGCATACATTGTATGTTTATTCCTCCTGAGCAGGTTTATCAGGCTATAGATAGTCTTAATCAGTTTCCATATACTGTCCATAATGCTGTTTTGCAGTTGACTTGCAGCATGTTATTGATATTCTTGGAATCCCACTCTTACATCAGGGAAATTTTTTCTCAGGCACCCCAAAGATACAATGATGCATAGTCCTCATGTCCATTATGGAAGTCTACAGAAACTATATGAATGTACTGTGTGCCTTTACTAATTACTCACAAGAAATTATTTCACAAAAACACTATTTTGTTCAGCACAATCCAGGTAATTAAACAGAGGATTACTACACTAGAAGGCACTAACAATATTCTCCAATAAACTGTTACTTGTTACAAACATCAACTCGAAAATACTGCACACCACAGATAAAAAACCTACTAAGTCGGTCATATGAAATTTTTTTGGGAACATTACCAATGAGAGATTAATTAATTATAAGCCTCATTTGTTACTTCAGAGAAACGGGGGGAAAAAAACAAAACACAACAATTTAAAGAATTAAAATCAACATCCCTCCAGTTAGCAAGATCAGGGACAAAAGTATGTTTTAATTTAAGTTCTTTTGGAGACACTAGAATGGAGACATTCAGATATTTGTTGAAGACATTCAACACATCTGTATGATCAGTATTAATTCTAGGCTTCCACTCCCAATTTTTCAATTCTGTTCATGTTCCTGCTATTTACTTTCAATAAGTATGTAATTTTAGACTAACATACTTCAAAAATAACGTGATGCAATGCAGTGAGAAAAAAATTAAGTAGTAAATTACTAGTTGTGAGATTGACTTTCACATCACTATGCAAATAAATACCTTAACCCACCCCCATAATAACAGTATTGTCAAAGAAATTACGGTATTTTGACATTTTACAGATTTTAAATCCATACCTATTCTTGCCTGTACCTTCCAAACTATTTTAAGTACAATGGAGTTCTTGCTCCTTTGCATTTTGTACTCATTCATACAAAGTCCTCTCTGGATAGCAGCCTTATTCAATCCTGCTACACAAATTTGGAAAAGATGTGGAAGGAGCTGGGATGAAAACTTACATCCTCCAGGTGAAGCAGAACACAAGCAATACATTATCAGCCTGACAGAACATAAGGGCTGCTTCAGTTTCCCCCTCAGCATCCACAGTGATGTACATCTGTGCTTCTGTTATCAATACACTTAACTGTTATTTCCTCCATCGTACTGAAAGCAGCAGTATTTCTTTTTTCTTTCTGTCCTTTTTTAAAAGGGAAGAAATCAATACAAGCTAATGAAAAGGCTTGTCAGGTTTTGTGAGAAATATTATCCTTTAGAACTTCTCCCAACGGCAAATTACATTATTTTGCCAAAAACCTTTGAAAATTAACTCTTGAAAGTAAAAAAATATCACATAATTATTTCCACTGTATCAGTGAACAGAATCCTGACAAAAGTAAGATTTGTCCAATCCAGTCAAGCAATCCAAACATGGAAAATCGCATGTATTTCCTCATTTATGGCAAAAAAATACTTTGAGAGGTCATCAGCTGGCAGGAGGAAAACTTAATTTCTTGAATCTAAACCAAGTAACCGTAAGTTAACCAATAATCAGGTTTTTTCTTTTCTTTTGATTAAATCACCTAATAAAAAGGAGGCCCACATTTTCCACTGAGGTTCCCAGCAGCTACTACATTAAAGACACTAACTATCTCTACATTACAGATGGCAAGTGTCCCAGTAATAGGCAGAGTCCTTTTAACCAGCAGAGTAGGATGAATATGATGATACTCTTAGGAAGGGTTTCCTGTAAAATCCTAAGCTGTTCGCTGACAGGACAAAAATTTTTAAGACTATCTTTTTCTATGAGTCAATTTGGAAGAATTATGTCTACTATGAAAGTGAGGTCACTGGAGCCAGAGAATTTCTAAGGACATCTTCTGACAGCCAAAGTGTGTACCATGTGTGTACCATAACCATAACATTACATAATTCCCTGTGGATTTTCCACTTCAGTATCATTACATCCTTTGTCTCATATGGACATGGATTACAAAGTAGCTGTTAATAATTTTATGAGTGAATGCCTTTTATCCCCTCCCCACAGAATAAAGCCTTGTAACAGTGTAACGAATGAAAGACGTCCAACAGTTTTTTTTCACTTCTGGCATGCCCCAATGTCTTACCATCTTTATGACACATCATTCCATCCACCAGCAGATTTCATACTCTGCCAGTGCTCTCTCTATAGGACACAACACTCCAGCACCTCATGGTTTTACATGCATTGAAGAATCCCATACAGAAGGCCTCTGAGGTAAAATGTCATTGCGTCAATTCATGAACAGGGAAAAAGTACTCAAGACCAACTGATCAATGACTAATTTTGAGTGCCCAGCACACACTGCCTGGGAGAAGTGTTTTTGAAATGCTTACAATTAAATAATTATTTACACCTTCAAAATACATCTAGTATTTTCTGTTGCACCTCTAAGCACTTAGCACTTCTACACCTAAGGGTGCATGACTGAAATTCCCACTATCTAGTCCGGTCCTCCAACAGGATCACTTGGATGCATGTCCGAAGTACTTGGATACTCTAGAAACAGCTATGATAGACACACCTGCTACAATCTGATATTTAAAAGCAAAGAATAAAATCCAAAATTCCACTTTGAAGAGATGTAGTCCAAATTTTTGGTTTTGAGGAAAAAGCTAGCCATAAACTCAATTTACCAGGGAGGTTTTTAGTCAGATTCTTGATAAAGCTAACTACAGGATTTTATTAACATAAATAATTTGAGCTTTGCAGCATAAGTAAATGCAGCTTCTACTACCAGAAATGCAAAGTTTAAGCTGTAAGCCTGGTAAGAGTTTTCATTGATGGGGAGGTGATCATTACTTATAAAAGCTTCAAGGCAAGCTCCACAGGCAGGGTGACAGAAAGCCAAGTTTATCGGTATCCTTAGCTGGTTTAGAACTGAATGAAAAATATGCATCAAACATGTCAAATGGAAAACACTGAATTTTTCTTGCTAACAGTGGGGACTTGGGACAACTGAGGGCTGATAAATAGAAATTTACAGCTTTGGAAGTTGGGGGTATAAAGGAAGAGAAACTCAAGTGACTATTGCTTTTCTTGAATTCTGTGGTGTATTAGCAAAGATGGCATATTCAAACACTCAAACACTACAGAAACAAAGTCCAGACAATATAGCCTACATTTTGGTACTCCCATAGCAGTCACAAATGAGAACATCAATGTACTTCCCAAATAGACACAGGGTCTTGAAATTAAGTATTTGAAAATCTTCCTTTTCAATTATTCAAGGCAGGCTTGAAGTCAAATTGAAGGCACACAAAAGTTCGCAGTTGAGGACCTTTTATAATTATGGTTGGTCAAGAATTAATAAATATTTCCCCATTCTATTATTCTTCATTTCTTACAGCCAGGTATTAATAAGACAAACAAAAGTAAGCACCTAACATCTATTTAAACAGATAATAGCTTTCATTATGAAGAAAAGAACAAATCTCTCAAAGAACCAATCAAGTCATCCATGGCACCCATGCTAATTCATACAGAGCATAGCATTTCAGAGAGTGTTATAGCATCTTGGGGACAGAATGACATTGAAAGCTTGATATTCTCAAATGGTTTTCTAAGAGACTTGGTAGACCTAAGAATCAGTCCAAATTTTGAATCAAATCTGAACAGTATCAGCCCTTGCTATGATCTATCTGCCTTCTCCATTTTTGTAATTAGGAGACTCAATAGTGGAAAAAAAGGCTCAGAACAAGGTATATTTCAGCATCCTATACAAAAGTAATGCCTGAAACCAATATAAAGGCACCCCCAGGTGCACAGACCCCCTTGGAAAGTCAGTATCAGCATTCTCAGTTCAATATTTATTGACAGATGGAGAAGAAACATCATCCTTACTTACATAAGTAAAAAGCCATACCAAGCACATCCTACACTAAAACCCCCTGTCAAGCAATTCTAGACAACACAGGTTTGCAACTTAAGCCTAGATGCTTCCCAATGAAGAGGTACATCTTTCTCTCCTTAGAGTGAAGCAGAACATGCAAGTTTAACCTAGAAGCCTCAGTACAATGGCTGTTGACAACATGAGCAGCACAGACACAAATAATTTCAAGCATCTTGAGAAACAGCAAAGGAATGCTATGATAATGCTAATAATTATTAAAGTTTATGCTGGTTTTAAAACATAACACATTAACAATTTCTCTACTTAAATGTCCCCTTTGCAGGGTTTTACAAAGCACAAATCACTGCTTTCAATTTATGCTTTACAAAGCATAAATCATTGCCTGCAGCTACAGATTACTGTTGACACTATGTTTCAATCTCCACTGTGTGTGGTGATAGAACAGGAAAGTGAAAAAAATTGAAATATTAAGGATAAAACAAGCACCAATGTGGATTACCACAGTAAAAAGCACAATTTATGCAAAGTGACGTATTTTATTACCTTCCATTCCATTTCTCAAGACCTAGCTTAGCTTAATTGACCAACAAAAAAAACATGGACCATAATGATTTTAAATATGCACATCAATACTATTTTACCTGTACATATACAGACACTTGATTCTATGTTAGCCCATAAAGAAAATTAGTATATACACCCCACCGCAACATACACTAGATATTTTTCTTCTCAACTGACACAGTAATTACTCGTGCACTTCGGTTATCCCCCCATTGAGGTGAGATCATCTTTATGTAAGCAGTAGGAGGAGAAAAATCTCCAGTGAAAAAGAATTTACTGAAGATTTAATAACAGTCCAAATATTTAGCACATGATAGACCCCAATAAACATGGTTACTTTCTTGTTGCACATGTAAAAACTGAAAATTGAAGCAGTTTCCACTGTTCTTTTGTGCTTTTTGAATCACATGTAACTGCTGTGGGATATTCTGCATATCATGTAACAACCAGACTACAGTCAAGCTTGCTTGTCATATTACAAAACAAGATCAATGCCACAGGGTTTGAAAGCAGATAACTACCAGTGCACCAGAGCACTAATTTGTAGAACAAGTACCATTTGACTTGTTTGTCCCAGTACACTGTAAAATCATGTAAAAAAAAATCATTTAGTCACACAACTAAAAATAATATTCAGTTTATTTCTTTATTATGATGCATAACCCAAACTGCTGTGTTTAAATATCCAGACTCTTGCAAAAATACTGAGATGCTTTACGATTAAAAATTCAAATTAAGATAAAAAGCACATACTGGACTTCTTCTGAAATTCATAAACTTACTCATTTCAGGTAAACAGAAAATATAAACAACCAGGGATGTAAATTAGGAAAAAGAAACCTTGCATTATTTCTATTGACTATAAATTGAAATGGATTTAGTATTTAATCACTTGCCAGTAATAAAACACCTAAATAAAAAGAATACATCAGTGATCCTTATTTGAGAAAAAAATTAATGAAAACAGCATTACACAATCAGAAATAACCAAATAATCTGAGGAAATTTAAAAGTTAGTAATAGAAGTTTCAGGGGAAAAAAACCAACATGCAACAAACCCAAGCCAAGATTTTTAACAAGATCAAAACCAGAGATGGTTATTCGGGAAAGAGTAGCTCTACAACAAAATTCTGAGCTAGAAAATATTTATGGAAAGCAGTTGAGATGCAATAAAGGCTATGGGAAACAACAATTTCTGTATGAATATAATTTAGGGCAATTCCACAGCATGAGAAAAAAACCCCTATACACAGATATGAAATTAAATCTGAGAAAGTTAAAAACTAGACTGCAGTCATCTTGCAGAATAACTGCAAACATTTATTCTCTTCTAGGTTATGAATGCATTCATTTATCATTTGGTAATCAGACATCACTAGATAATACATTAGGGAAAAAATATCATAGGAAGAAAAAAAGCATGGGTTTTAACTATGAGGGTAAATAATCACAGGAATATATGGTAAAAGAAAATTACTAATTCATAACACAATATTAACTGATTAGAAGTTTTGGCTTTACCTCGAAAGAAACACAACTTAGCTTAACAGTATGTTAATGGGCTTGGTCTAGTCACCAAATATCTATCTCATACATGCAAGACAGCCTCTCACAGAAGATTGGAATTGCTGGGCAAGATTTTGACTTGTGGTCACATGGCAAGTGAACTCAAAGAGTAACAGTGGACTCCGAGCATCAGCAACCATAGCTGAATCTGCTATGGGACTCAGTTCAAAGACAAGTACTAAGCACTTTAAGAAAGAGTAAAACAGTAAGATGGGAAATGCTCATGTCAAGAAACAATACATGCAGCTTATGGAATGCGTAAATGGCAAAGATGTCCCCATGTTGAGATAAATTTGACTTTAAAAATGGTACGCACAGCTGCCAGTAAAAATCTGTTCTGAGAATATCTTCATTATGGAGCAGATACCACAGCAAAAGCCTTCTCAGTGCAAAGATGTTTCTGTCAGAGCCACAAACTAAAAATCTCACAGGTTTCTGGCTGAGCAATCCTGGAGATACCACGTTCATAATAGCATGTCAAAATTTGCCCAACCTACCATATCACTGTAGTATAAAGTTTCTGAACTGTACTGAATAGTACAAGCCTGACCAAAGCACAAAATAGGATTATTACAGATTCTAATTTTGTACACTAGCAACTGACCTCCATTCATAATGCAAAAAACTTCCAACCAGTTCAATACAGACAACATAAACAATACTTTGCAGTGAACCCATCAGGAAGGCCGTTTCTCTGCTTCTTGCTCAAGGAGCACTGCAAGGAAACACAGGAAGGTGTTTCCAGAAGATAAACTGGCAGGCAAGAATACCAGCATCAAAGAGCAAAACAAACTAATAATGAGGATTTAGAGAGAAACAGACAATGACTGACTCTGCCACAATCCACATTTCTACAGGTTTCCTCAGCATGAATTATTTACTTTAAAAGCAAGTTATGGGGATGGCTCCACATGTAAAATTGTATTTTTTTTCCTCTACTATTAAAAGCTAATTCCTCAAAATCATCCCTGCTCAAAACTCCCTGATCAAATGACACAGCTCATTATTTTCCACAGAAGCAGCAGCTTCTTGAAAATTTGCCAAACTCTTAAATACTGCAGACACCATTTGGGAATGAAGTATTTACTTCTTGACAACAGTTAGTGTTTAAATGGAGCGGTAATGTAAATGCACTGTTCTACCCATTAGCCCAAGGATGTCAGAAGTACATCTAGCAAGGGGAAGAAAAGTACTCATGATACCTCAGGGACACGTGCATTCCATTTAAAGCAAATATACTGCTCAATGGCAATTTTTTTTTGAAAAATTAAGAACTTAAGGACTTGGACACATATGCAAATGTTATTATTTGATCTATCTGTAGTGTGAACTTCAACATTAAATAAATCCAAAAATAATAATAATTCTCCTTTTTTATTTTCTGGGCCAGCAGTAGTATTTGATTATTTTTTAAATTCTATTTTTCTTCAAACACAAAAGCTCAAAACAGCAGAGCTCAAGGCCAGAGTTGAAGACTTCTGCCCGTGTACTAGTCTATTGATAATTAAAAGTACTATATGCTTTTCCTTGCTCTGGTATTTCAATTAAGCATTTTTATGCTCTTCTCAAAATAAATTGCTTTTGAAAAATGGAATAGAGGCGTTGTGAAGAATTTTAGTCTTCTGTCTTACATAAGAAAAAGGGACTATTATCAAACTTTAAAAGCATACCTTTCTTAAAGTCAGAACTAAAAGTAAACCTAAATAAAGGCTTACAAATTTTGCTCCCAAAAAGTAACAGTATTTTTAGCCAGCTCTGTGTACATCCTAATACTTACAGACACTACCACAGCTACCAACAAAAGCAGTTGTTGTTTCCCTTTTCCCTATATCTTTACTGGTGTGTTACAAACCATTTCTGCTGCCTGGTTGGAAAGTTAATAGTAGCAGGTGCAGCTCCAGTTTCTTTGCTGCCTGAGGAAATTCCCTTCATCTCATTCTTTCTAAACTCAGATTGGGAGCTTCGAGAAGAGCCTGTATTTGAATATTTGTCTGTGAGGCAGTTAGCTTATTATCCTATTTCATTTTAAGTACCTGGAGCAACAACAGGTTAAACTGAATTCTTATTTCTTATTACTGTCAAAAAGAAGACAGTAAAGCACTTTTAATACTAAGCAACTCAGTCTTTCACAGGGAAATCACTTTACAGTTCAGCTAATTCTTTACAGTAAGAATCAAAGATATCCATACTGCCATTTTCTTTTTGCATAACAAATTTCAACTACTGGAATTAAAAAAATATTTTCCACCTCAAAGACATAGTGTTCGAAAACTGGAAGTTAATTGTTGATACTTTCCAGAACTCAAAGACAACACTTGTAACTGCTAAAGCACTGTTACTGCAAAACAAGTTGTCCTGGTTTGAGGTAGAATGGGGTAAATTTTCTGGTTTGTGTTTGTACTAATA
>VZTY01026743.1:173624-184645 GCA_013400935.1 Turnix velox
GAATACACATTTTAGCTCCTCAAGTTTTGTCTTACTAGAAAAGACATCCATTTATCCTCTGACACATCAAGTCCTCCAAAAAGACTAGCTCTTCCTTCAAATTCTAACCCAAAATTCATTTCCTTCATGTGTACTTTTCTCATTAATTTAAGACACCTTACACTATTTCAAACCCATAGGTTAGAGAAGTAAGAGGCAGATATAAGTGTTTTAGAATTAAAATACAGGGTATATATGTGGAAAATACAATTTTTCATGTAAAATACAGGGTATATATGTGGAAAATACAATTTTTCATAGATTGGAACCTCTAACAATGGTTTAAATAATCCATTGCAAATAGATTCCTATTGACATTAAACACAGGAAAACACTCAGAAACACATTCAAGAAAAGTTCTTTCAGAGAGATAAGCCTCAAAGCAAAATTAGTGTTTTCTGTCAGCAGCCATCAACAGTTACTTTGTGTTCTTGAGGACTCCAGAACTGGATACAATACTCCAGGTAGGGGCTCACCAGAACTGAGTATCACAGAATCACACAGAATCACAGAATGACCCGGGTTGGAAGGGACCTCAAGGGTCATGTAGTTCCAACCCCCCTGCCTCGCAGGGCCACCAAACAAACACATTTACTAGATCAGATTGCCCAGGGCCCTATCCAACCTGGCCTTGAACACCTGGCCCTAATCACTTAAATACTACAGTACCTATTGCTAGATGGAAAAATACAAGTCTTAACCATCCCTAACACAACTTCTTAAGAGCTTCCATTATGGATGCCTCCAACAGAGCTGAGGTCCCTTCCAACTCAAATGATTCTGTGAGAAATCCAAATTAGTGCCAAGTGTTTCATTAATAATAATTTAATTTTTCAGTCTGCATTAATCACCAAGAAAACTGCAGTTCAATGAAAACACCTGCTTATTGCCCAGAAGGAGCCAAAATCAGCAGGAAAACAATGATGGTTATAATTAGTTTCAACTTTACATTTTCGATCAGTCAGTTTCTGGGCAATTTACAGTATGAGGAATGTAACTTCATCTTCAAATTATAAATTGAGTTCTGGGTACAAATACACACACTGATTCACAGTTTAAGAATTAGCAGCAGAAGACCCAGTGATTAAGCTGAACCAGAAAAATTAATACCAGAATATTTGTTGTTTGAAAAACAATCCATACTCAAGTGAAATAATTAGTAGTAGTAATAGCTCATGTTTTACAATTTTATTCCAGGGGAAAAAAAAAAAACTACCTTCCCGTTCTTCTTGCAAGCTCAAGGACTAAAAACAAATGCACGATTCATCTCCTCTATTTAGCCTGGTTTGCCAACAAAACTACACCAGCTGAGCTGTGCAGCTGAGGCACTGAAATGTACCAGAACAATGTAACAGATTTTCCAAGTCTGAAGACTAGGAAAAATAAAAGGAAATAGAAAAAGGAAATTNAATCCATACTCAAGTGAAATAATTAGTAGTAGTAATAGCTCATGTTTTACAATTTTATTCCAGGGGAAAAAAAAAAAAAACTACCTTCCCGTTCTTCTTGCAAGCTCAAGGACTAAAAACAAATGCACGATTCATCTCCTCTATTTAGCCTGGTTTGCCAACAAAACTACGCCAGCTGAGCTGTGCAGCTGAGGCACTGAAATGTACCAGAACAATGTAACAGATTTTCCAAGTCTGAAGACTAGGAAAAATAAAAGGAAATAGAAAAAGGAAATTAAAAAGAAGAAAAAAAATTTAGGATAAACTTTTAAAAGGCTAAGTATTTTGACAGCTCCCACTAAGCAAGCCTTGTAACATAACATGCTGATAAAAAACAACAGCAAAAAACCAACAATCACCCACATTCTAAAAATAATCTTTCCCTGTAAGAAAAATCTCCAATTTAAAATTATAGAGGAGAGAAGGGTTCCATGTATGAAGCTGCACCACAGTTTCGTATGTGCTCTGTTGACTAATCAAGTGGGAATGATTTAATAACACTTGTTTTGTCCCTGAAACATCTACATATCTTATAATAGCACCATCGCTCAAGATTTATAGTAATTTCAGGAGTATCCCATTGTGATACAACAATTAAAAATTATACTTTCAACTGACATATCTCTGAATTTCAAAAGAACATGATGGACTATATGTACATTTCAGCCACAAAGTCTCTTTCAAATTATGAATGTTCTGCAGCAGTGCAGTGGCTTAAACATGATGTGCTAATTTACCTCTACTACCTCTGTTAAAAACTGAGCAAACATAAAGCATGTAATAATCTAGTCCTTGGGACAAACGACTGAATAAAAAATCGCATCATGCAAACAACAGCTAAGAGATGAAGCTTTCATCACTGAATGGGATATTAAAAGACCACAGCTGAAGGAACAGAAGTGACACAACCAAAGTCTGGTAAGTTCTAGCATTGCTGACTGACCATACTTCCTCCTTTTAATTCTCCAAATAAATGAATAAAATCAAACAGAATTTCACATGACAAAGAAAAGGTATGGTTCTTGCTTGCCTGAATAAAAAAGAATGATTTCAAGAAAAGACAAAATTAAAAAAAAATCCACAACAATCTTAGAAAACAGGAAGTATTTAATTATGCATAAAGACATAAAATAAAAATTACATAGCTAGTCTAAAATACTACAAAATAGTTCTTCATCCATAGCCAAAACTTTAAGAAAAACATTTAAGACTCTTTTCAATGCTTGTCTCATTAGAACATACAATCTTTTATATGAAATACTTATTACATTTTAGAAGATTACAACCACATCAAGAAATACAGTAACATTTCACTGTTCTTTTCTTGGCTTGACTGGTGCATAAATATCCCAATACATCAGTTTCAACAGAGAGCAAGAGGTTGTTTATTCTTCCATTTTTTCTCAAAATCATCTTCAAGACATCAAGACAAAAGTCTGCCATTTAGGGCTCAGTCCTCCAGTTCCTCATAAAGAGATGTGATTTTGGAAGAATTTAAAGTTTGAAAGCTTATTTCATTTACAGATATGAGTTATTTCAGATATGAACAGAAAATAAAAAAAAAAAATAAAAAATCGCCATACACGAATCCCTACATTGTCAAGAACCATAAATCAGCAAAAAGGAAAACCAAAAATATAGCAATACATAGTTCCAAGCATGTATTTAAATTTTCTCTTTCTTAACTCACATACAAATTAATTCCTGTGTTTAAAGAAAATCAAAATATCAAGTGTCATAAAATTTTTTAAGTAAACATATTCATGAGACCATGCCTTCATTTGTAATAACTCATTTCCAATAATAGAGAAGTGTCCGGACAAGACAACTGGAAAATGGTGACTACTGTAGAATAAAATACAAGGGAGGGGCTCACTGAAGGTTTGGATCTGAGTACAGAAAAAAACAGTAAGTATGAAGGGAAACTGACAAGCTATTTCAGCAGAAAATAAGTCAGAAAAGAATGTGTACCAGATACTTCCATGCACATCACGTGTGACCAAAAACTGGTTGAAGAGTTTTCCATTTAAGTGATAGAACAGGCTGAGTGCAAAAGTGCAAGTAGAAGGTAAAGACATCTTTTGCTTATATGTTTTCTCACTACACACTCTCCTGCATTCCAAGTACAAGGTTAACTCTTTAGATAAACCCAGAAAACTAGCAGACCTATTCCACTATTTATCTGCTCTTTTCAATAAATCTGAAAGCGCGCATAATTTTTACTGTTTCACGATTGCCATGGTTAACACGAGGTTGAAAAAGCAACATTGCACAGTGAGAGCTCACTTCCATAAAGTGACAATATTCCTAATGCAGGCTTAAGTTAGGCTTGCAGACAGCATACAAAACAACAGGACAGTTTCAGAAATTTTTGTTTAAGAGATATCTTGAAGTATAACTGAAACTTTCGTCAACAAGTGAACAGAAGCAAGTGTACTCATTTAAAAATAAAAGCTTCAAGACAAAACAGATCCCCCGCTCATACAATACAGACCAAGACTGGACACAGCAAAAGCATGCTGTTAACACAAATCATAAAATCACAGAATGGTCTGGGTTAGAAGGGACCTTAAAGAACATCTAGTTCCAGCCCCCCCACCATGGGTAGGGACATATCCCATTAGATCACAAATACTCCCTTGCAAGAACATTTATTTTCCTAAGAAAGCCTTTTCAGAGCTGCATATATAAAAATAATTTGGCTGCCCTCTCAGAAAATGAAAACATTAAACATAAAATCTTTGTTCAATTGGACAAGACATATGTATGGCAAAGGTGAAACAGCCTATCAATAATTAGATGTACACATTTTGAAGGATAGCTAGCAATCTTTGCACATTTTAAAACCAATTGTGCAAAACCCAGGTCATACACTTTTGGTACATAAGCAAGATAATTTGTGCTTCAAATGTCAGGCAAGAATATGCATTTGACAGGTTTGGTTATATACAACAGTGCACAATGCTATTAGTGTAGGATTCAGCTCTGGTTAAAATCCAGAGGAGGTTTGACATTAATGTCAGTGAGAACAGAACCAGACTTACAAAAAAACCACACAGAGTCATATGAAGACTCTTGTGTTCTGGGCCAAGCAAAAAGATTCCTAAAATCTTTAACAGATGCAGAATAAAATATTATGCTAGACATTAAACTGATGTTAACTAATTTAAGCAACAGCTAAGAGAGTCAGGTTTTTACCTGAAGTGGCCTTTGTAATACTGTAGGCTTCTAGCCAACAGAAGTTTAACACATTTTCTTCTAGCCTTTTGCTATTAAAATAACCCTTAACAACCTAGTACACAAACCTGCCTGTTTAATGTGTTTCTTTCATTAAAGAAATTTAATCATCAGACAAAAAGTAAGATCAGGGGATAAATTTTTCAAATAAATATAAGGACTTTCTTGAGCTCATACCTCTAAATAGAGGTATACAAGGAGGCTACAAACCCATTTCATTCACAGAATTGCTTTATTCTCTGCTCCTCCCAATGTAACAAATTAGTAAGGTACAGCCTCTAATAGCAAATAACTTTTGAATAAAAGCTTACTACAACAAAGTGTGCTTCTGAAGCTCTAGTAGTGGTTCCAATTGTCAAATGGTAAGTCTGTAACAGACAAATCAGCATAAAACCCCTCACTCATCAACAGGAAATCACATGAGTAAATTAAGAAGCCACCTTGTTAGAATACACGCACACAGTTCACTACCTAATTAAACTCATTCCTTCATTGAATATATGTTCTGGCCCATGTTAGCATTTTCTGTTGGTCAATCAAGAAGCACAGCAAGGCCTTCCCATGTGAACAGAAATGTAAACACTATGCACAGATACAAACCTCCCCCATCACAGTCTGAAGGTGAAGCATTTCTCACACACTGTATTAGTTGGACTACTTTACAGGATTACAGCTTCAGGAAACCAATACAGTAACTCTCACCTAGAGGTTTTCTCAGAGTCAGCAGAACATGCCTCTCCACAGAGGGCCTGAGTCAAGCACAGGATTTCAGCAGAGAGGTGATTTATGAAGCTGAATGGGCAGACCCCAAACCAAATTGGTTTGGAAGGGGAGAACATTGTCACTGACAATCTTTTAAATTTGCAGCTGTCAAGTGAAAAATTAACAGTAGAACAGAAAGCAGAATACAAAAATACAGATAAACCTACTTCTGCTTCACTAACAGACTTAAGGGGGAAAAAAAAATTAGAGACTGCAGCAGCAATTAACATACAAATTATAATCTAGAATTCAACTAGAAATCTCAAAAAGAGCAATATATTACTCTGACATTATCAAAGTGATCCCTGTAATATTATCACTAAAATATATCAGCATCCCAGCTTGAGTTACCTTTAAACCAGCCATTTAATTTTCAGTAGATTAAAACAAGTATGAAAATTCCTAAATCAGAAGCAAAAAAACCCAACCACACCTAAAATCTCAGTTGACTGTAGTCAATAAATAGGTGTAAATATTTCAGTATTTAAAAATGCAGATTGTATTTCAGACACACATTCACCTAAAAAATGTAAGTCTGTTCACCTTTAGGAACATGAAAACCTAAATCTCACTACCTTATTACTCATTTTTCTCTTCTCACTGCATGAAAAATTGAAGTGTTTCTCTTTGTGTCTAAACTTAGAGTTATATTACACTTTCTATGCAAACGCATCTATTTTATTTTGGAGGTAAGCCAGGGAATGTGCTATGCCTGGCTATGACAAAGCTCACCTATGAGTTTTGACAACCCTCCCTCCTACCTACATTCCATCCCTCTCCCTTTCTAGATAAAATTTGTTCCTCTGAAATTAAGGATTTTCTAAATTTTCAGCTCAATTAGTTGAAGCTTTCCAGAGTCAAGCATGCAAAGGAAGAGGAGAAAATAACACAGACTAATCACACATCAATATAAATTATGTCAAGAAGCACGCATTACAGAAGTTATTACAATAACCTCTCTCCATTTCGTAAACTCCATGTGACATTTTTAACATACATATTTTCTTGTTATGCAAGATGAAAAAAGAAAATTCATCCTTAACTTTGCCTTGTATCAGATTCAAGAGGGAAATTAAGAAGAAAAATTCCAAATTTAAGTCCCACTTAAGTGCATGTCCCCCCCAAGGTATATGTCCTGCTACTATTTGAATGAATGCTTAACTACATAATTAAAAATGAGAGCAAGTTCTGCCACAGGCTATGCCCAACTTTAGATCAGGAAGATCAACCAAGTCCAAGACCAAAATATAGGGATCTCAGTGGCTGTGACAAGAAAAAGGAAGAATGAAAAAGATGAAACAAGAAATTTTGGATTCAGCAGTCGAATTTCCAAAGAAAGTCACTTCAAAAGAACGAGCTGATAGTGTACAGAAAAATTACTCTTCTTGTATGAGATACTGTAAACAACTTTCAGAAATTAAACCAGAGGCAAGTAATTGTAATTACTTCACAAGTAATATTCTCAAACTATTCAAAATGCAACAGCATTTCTTCTACAAGATTTCAGGAACTTTCTTTTACCAACTCAGTTTCTACAAAATCCTGAACAGCTCAAAATGGAGACCTACACTAATAACTTTTTATAAGCTTCAACATTCTTTTTCCATCAAAATTCCAGCATCAGAAGTTGTTACTTTTGAAATGCCTATTTACTATATTAAAAGCACAATATATTAGAGAAAGCAATCAAGAAGCAAATAATGGCTGACATATTCAACCAAGCAGTCAGACCAGCATTGTAAGACCTACTCAAAAACATCTTGGTATGTGAATCACTAATTCACAAGCCTACCCTACAGCAACTCAAACAACAGTGATGGAACATCTATGACATTTAAGATGTTTCCTGAATTTAGCCATATAGCTATCACCCTTCTGCAATTACTAAATACTAAACTATTGCTTTTTTTTCCTCATAAGCTTTCTAAAGGACTTGCCACATAATTCTAAAACTAAAAGAAATTAGGCAGTCATCTTACTTATACACCAATAAATACAACTCATATCTACTATTTCACCATTGTGTTTAGATCTGTGATTGTACTGTTTCATGGGTTCTTTGTCTCAACAATGTTTTTTTCCCTGAAAAGTCATACAGTGTTATTTGCACAGCCTTTGATCTTACTTAATTCCTTCATTAGAAGATTAGGACCTCTTCAGCCATGTAGTTCTCACAAATTAATTGTTTTGCATCTGCATGAATGCAATATGGCAGTTCCTTCTGCTGGTACATTGTCAAATTGGAAGACAAGTCTTTGCTTTCCCTGAGTGTTAGCTAAGGCAGCAAAAAAAACCCTGAAGCCATATTTATTGAATATAATCTTTAAAAGAGAAGCTTAATTCAACTCTTTATCAATGGAGGAGACAAGTAAATCACCTGTAACACCAGATGAAAGGTTCTCTCTGCTCCCATATCATGCTTCCCAAGTATTACCCTGCACCACATATTGTGATATCTTCTTTTCCTGTTGCACAGAAAAGGTGATGCACATTCTATCTTGCTGGTACTCATAACAAAACTGTATAAACACACTGTGTAGTTGTCTAGGCATTACCACTGCAAGATACACTTCATAAATCTACAGAAAGTAGTCAGAAACATTAAACCATGTGATAAATGTTTATTTGAAGTCTAACCCTGTGTTAGAATCATACAACATTCTCATAACTATTGGATTAAAGTCCTCTAGCCCTACATTTGTATGGGTATTATGTGACTGCTGTCACCATTGGAACCAAATGCTTTATCAGATGAAGGTCATGTGTCTGCACAGAGAGGTTTAACCACCCAGCTTGTGCTTTGCATGTCTCTGCTAGTTCAAATTATATTATCCCAATTTGCAAATAGAAAGTAAACACCAGCATAGGTCATTTAAAAATATTTATCAGTATGGCTACATTCCTGTTGCCCAATAAGTATCAATTATCAGTGACTGAATCCATCTATCTAGTACTTTACTGAGTTTTAACCAGATCTATCCAATTACTAAGGCTTACTTTTAACCCTCTTCAAATTCCTTTCATTCCTACACCTAAATCACTATACATGAAATTCTACTTGCCCATGACAGGAATGGAAGATGCACATACACATGAAATTTGATGGCATATTCTGTGTAGTTCACTGTTTGCCTTCCTTCCTTTTATGAAAGCGAAAAATGCATCCCACACAAAGTAGTTGTTTTTTTCCAGCTTTGTCTGATTTGGAAGAAAGAAATATAGCTGTAAGAAACAGCTGTTTATGGCTTTATTCTACTAATTTAACTCTGCTGTCTTTAAGTCCTCAGGAAAATTCACAGTCAGACAATGCAAATTTTGTGTTGTTACCTTCCAACATTCCTTAGAAAGAAGAATTTAAGGAAGGACATTCCTCAAAACCAGTTTTGACTTCATGCACTCAGTATTCACTGCAGGATTCCACAGAAGTTTTCACAGAGGTAGACAGGGCTTCTGCCTCTTCTGCAGGGCAATGTCAGAGTTGACATTTTGTTCTACCAGCTAATAACCATCAGATATTTTACCCACAGTCAAGTGAAAAACCATCAGATAATAGGAGTATGTTGTTAGACAGCAATGAATTTTAAATCCTCTGGGAAGCCACCTCACAAAATATAATGATCCTCTCTGGTGCCCTAAAGAATTTAAAATATGAACAAAATGTAACTAAAAGCCTGTTCTGCACTAAAATGCATGCTAAGAATTAACTGATCCATCTATCTTACAGAAGGATACCTTGTCAACTTTTGCTAGTAATCTACTGCACTACTAGGGAATCTATTACTTTTCAAGCACACAGAAATTATAAAGGAAGTTATTCTTGACTATGATAAACACTGAAAGAGCAAACCCATCCTTTTTTCTTTAAAATTTAATGTAGCTGCTAGCACAAGTGCTCCTATAAACACATTAATATTACTGTAAAACTGGCCACTAAAGCATTACATCTAAACAGAAATTGCAACTGTCAAGTTAATACAACTCATGTTATGAAATCTCACCTGTCATATCTATCACTTTCCAAACAGTAAGGACATAGATACTAGTTTGCTTCTTTATTAAGCAATTCTGAGAAGTTAAGTAAAGCTTCTACTAAAACAAAGGACATTCCTCAAACTTACAGTTGTTCAAATCTATAGCTGAGTAACACATCACTGGACTCTAGCAGCACAAATGTACTTGAACTTGACAAGTTACACCACTATTATGTAAAAAAACACAAAGAAAAACAAAAGTTCTTTTGTAATTCAATACATAGTTAATGAATCTCACACATCCTAAGAAGGGAAAGGAGCATAAAACTACACTGCAGTAAAAGCACATGGGACTTCTTGCTGGTCTCTGTCAGCAAACTCAGGTGACCTTTTCTGTGATGATGTTGCAAGCAGTGGTTCTAAGTTGCTCTATTCGTTACAATAGGAGCAAAGAAACACCACTAACTTGGCCCTGATGGGCACAGAACATTGCACTAAGCTCTGCATTGCTGTGGTTACCTTTAAGTGGCCTAAAACTATTACATAAACTAGTTCTTTTATGGCCTTTCCTGCCTACTAAGATACATCAGGCAATGGACAGGCCCTTCCAAACGCTTTCCGTACCCAAGCAGTACAGACAACACAGCCAGACATGGCTCAAGTGCCATATTGAAAAGCACAGTTTAGGTCTTTTGCAGAATACACACTAGAGGAAGAAAATTATGCCAGGGCTATCCTTACATTCACAAATGATATCTGGATACAACTTCCTCGTTACACTGCTATCATTAGTTCTGCCTTCATATGGATCAGTTCCATTCTTGAGACCCTGAGCACCACTTCACAGTGGTGATCATGACACCCATTAAAACAGAAGTATACAAAACTCAGATTTTTTTTTTTCAAATTTGCACTATAAAAAATATGTTGTTCCTCTGAATAATGTATTTATTTTAGCTATATCTATCAATACTTAAAACTGCAGATGTGTGATATGTATTTATGACAATCAAGCAGAACTCATTCTATGAGACTTCTGTTGAGAATTTCCAAGAATTTGGTAAAAATTAGAGGTATTATTCTTTTTGTGCATAAGAAAAAAATAATTTGAAAAGCACAATATAGAAAACACAATGCATACTTCTTCAATCAACCAGGATTAAAACTGCAACAACCACAGTAACAGAGAATTTCAATTCTTTCATTCAGCGTGGCAAAATGCGTTCACTTTATAGTTCAAAGATTACTTACGTACTGGCACTACAAAACTAAGCAAAATAAACTTATGTCACTAAAGTTTCATTAAGAAACATAGGAGTGCATATGAAGTTTCTGACTTTTTTCTCTGTCATCCACACATAGCTAACTTTACTACTTCGGTCAATTAGGGAACTGAAACTAAAGCCCACATGTAATTCAGAAAATGATTCCAAAACTAGCCCAGAGTTTTAACTCAAATTACCTGTAAGTATAAAAATATAATCAAAATTAAAACATTTTTGACTTTTCATAGAATCATAAAATAGTTTGGGTTGGAAGGGACCTTAAAGATCATCGAGTTCCA
>VZTY01026743.1:184982-209154 GCA_013400935.1 Turnix velox
AGGGGTAAAATCACCTCTCTGGACCTGCTGGTCACACTCCTCTTGATGCAACCCAGGATTTGGTTGGCCTTCTTGGCTGCGAGTGCACACTGTTGGCTCATGTTGAGTTTGTCATCAACTGACACACCCAAGTCTTTCTCTACGGAGTTTCTCTATGGAATTTCAGTCTAATTCACCTATTTCCCGAGTACAGCCCATCATCACTATTTCCCTAGATAGTCAATTTCCAATCCTTACCTTTATTCAGAAAAATATTTTATCTCTATCCTTTTGCAAGAAAAAGACTAGTGTATTTTCCTGAATTAGAATCCTCCTGTGCACTTTCCATACAGCTATGAAACAGGAAAATCACCTTTACAATCTGTCTGTATTAATACAGCATTCAAATAGAGAAGTGAAAGACAGACTTGAGACTATTCTAAATCTTGAATCAGAAAACTGGCATTCTCTTTTTACAGCCCGTTCACGGCTTAAGTTCCTGCAATAGATTCTCCTCAGGCCTTCACAATACTGAAGAAAACCATGCATCACCTTCAAATACTGAAAAGAGAAGCAGGTCTCTTTCTCCAAAACATTAGTCAACCACCTCACAGGGCTAGCAAGAAATTTCCCTGGTGAACCAACTACTTGCTACAGAGCTTCCTCACCTTCCTTCTCACATATCCATTAAAGACAACTTCCAGATCCAAAACACTGGAAAAGATAGTACACAGACTAGACAACTGATTTTATCCAGTCACAGCATTTTAACGGTGGGATAAAATGTCTGTCAAACAATTTTGGAATAAAAAAATTTTTATAGATGAAATGTTCACACATAGTTCCCAAATAAGAAATGGACTATGTCTCCTTGCTACAACCCATTAACTATAAACACTGTCCAGCTCAATTCCAAAAGAGAATTTGACATCATATTCAGTGTGCATACTGCAGTGCAGTGCCTTAGGGTGGAAGGTACAAACACTGCAATCTCAGCCACGCCATCACCCACGTGAGCTGGTAAACAGTGGGCTTTTGTGCCAGTCCCTGGTGAATCTTCAGAAGTCACATACTGACAGGTACAAGAAACACTTCTTGAAATAAACAAGTTTAGCCAAAGTGTTTTTCAGTGTTCTTCTAAAATTCATCCTGATATTGAAGACTGCTTCCGAACATTTTCTTCAACACATTCTAGCAGCTGTGTTTTTATGTTTGAGATTACAGCTACCAGAATCCAGCATATTTGATGAAACCTCTTTAATGATAAGCAGTGTATGAGAAATACCAAACGATAACTGGGGAAAGACATTAATAAATTAAATTCCTCTTCTGCTTCACCAAGAGATTCACATAACAATTATAGATATGTTTAGTTACTTATTTCACAATAATCTTCAGATCTTGTTTCTCCATGTTCCTTTCATGTCTTCTAATACCATGGAATATTCATTCACTATAGCTCTAAACATAAGACTTCTACTCAGATTTAAAGTGAAATTTCATTGTTCAAATGGTGCTGTAACAGGAAGTATCTGGAGCAGAATTGGCTCAGAAATCACAGAATTTCTGTCCTTGAAATGCAACCACATTACAGTCCCCATTTCAGAATTAAGAAAAACTTGATGCCGTAAACTTACCATATGAAGCACTAAAATGCTGCACTGAGCAAATAAGGTTTTTTGCATGTAAAGCACGAATCCTAAATAACATTTGACTTTACTTTAAATTACTGTTGTAGAATTGGCACGTATTCTTACACTATTCTCTGATAGTCACACTCAGAAAAACTAAGTTCATGTGGAAAACATGGCAGCACAGAGTATGTTCACATAAGCAAAAAACCCCATTGTACTGGAAGAGAGCATACAGTGAAACAACAGCATTCCAATCTAATAAAAAAAAATACAGCAATTCCAACAGAGATGGGGAAAATGTGTTGCTCACACAGATTACTGACTATGCTTCTGATTTCTGACAAGCATGGAAGTCTTCACTGTCTCTGCAGACAGTGAGAAAGACCATAACCCTGTCAGTCTTACTTTAGTGTCCTGGTGGTGTCTCCTAATATGAACATGTGAAAGATGCCTCTAATTTAAGAAACTTCACAACTCCAGAGAACTATATGCACCAGCATTAGGAACACTGCAAGAAAAAATAGCTAAATTGTATATTTCTCATCATTCTTAGCTACATATTGCTCCCAAAATTAATTTATTTAACATAAATAAGGGTTACTTATAGGTGGTATTTTCTTGAAATATAAACATTGCAAATGTTGAATTCTATCACCCTACTCCACATGAAGGCCTTCTGCAGCACAAAAAAAACCCCAACCCTACAAACAAAAAAAAGACCAAACCAAAACTAGTCCTTGCACATGTGCCTTATGGAAGAAGCCTCTGCATTTACACAAAAACATTTTCTGTTCTGTCCTGAATCTGAATTATTTTCACTCTAGTCAAATTACACATCTTAAGAAAATTAACAACCTGAAGCAAACAAGAAAAGCCACAAAATAAAACTCAAGTCATTTTGATACTAACTATCAATGTTTTAGGTTCATGAATGCAAAGAGTCAGATTTGATTTTGTACACATCTTTATCCTTTCTACTATTAAAAAATAAAGAAATAAATCCTCTACAGGGAAGATGTCCTCAGTAGAAACCAACCAAAAGCAAGAGCATGGTACTTCCTCCTCTTCACTCTTGTACAGCATGTGTGGATTCATGTGAAAAGTCAGAAGAATGTGCATCCAAGTCTAAAAAAGGCTATAGATAATACAGGGTCATTTCTACCTGGAGTATTCAGCAAAGTAATGAGAGAGACTATTCTCTGTGAACCAGCATGTCACTCACTGGACTACAGATTTCCTTGAGGAGTATCAAACAGCACAGAGCTAAAATTCCAGTTTGTCTGAAGATTTCTGAAACAACATAAGGGCTGATGCTTCCAGAAATCCAGGGCATTAAGGTTACATTTCCTTCTCAAAAGTGACATATCAAACTCAAATTGTTTCCAAAAGAAACAGAAATTCATCCTACAGCAAATTTGTAGGAGGAAATGCATGATACCACCTTGTAAAAAAAATAAAAGTAGTAAAGGAAGACGACAAATAATTAGGCAAACAGGAATATGTGAAGAAGAAAGGAAAAAGAAAACATCAGTAGATATGTAAATGGATAATGCAAATTCATTTTAGTATCTTAATGCAAATAAAGGATTCCTTTATGAAATAAAAGTTGGTATTTCTTTTTAAATGTCAAAAATAATACATTCTATTTAAATTCCCAGGTCTACTCTAAATAAGCTACAGTAGTCTTGAATGATCAGAAAGAGAACTCACAATTTTATTAGGTTTACCAGGTCCCATCAAAAGGAGAAAATATGAGTAGGTTGTCAACATTTGGTAGGCCTACAGAAATCATCATTAAGGTATTCAAATCACAGAAAGCTTTTTGCTTGCCTAAGATGTTCTTTGAAATGTTCAATTTTATTTACCAAATCACTTCTGAATTTGTTTGTCCCTATTAACTGTTTTCAAAATAAATAAGAAAAACTGCAGCAACTACCAGGTAGTTATCAAATTTCCTGTGTTTCTTATCAATGCTGTTCAGAAACCTACATACAACTAATTGCTTTACTGAATACTAATCCAAACTTCTTAAGAATAAGGTAAGAGTTGATTACATCAAAAATATGTTTTACAGTAACCGACTTAGTCAAAGTTTTGAATGTTACTTGGAAAACTGGAAGAAAAATGAGCAAAAACATACCTATACATAATTATAGAGATTCAAAACTTCACCCAAAGAGGATTTTTCTCAGGCCTCCCCCATGACTCCATTTACCATGTTCAAGGTCATTTTCCCACCAATAAAACATCCTAGAAATTTTTAAAGTATTGTCTAAGGTTGGGTTTGCCAAATCTGTACTAAGCCTGGCGCACATTATCAGGAGGGCTGTTTTACATAACAGGCGGCTGCTGTCAGGTGCTGCGGTTTAACATTACTGTATATGTGCAGATCAGTATTAGCATGCTCTCTGCTTCTCCTTCCCTATTAAGCATTCAGATAACAGCCCTTCCATGAGCTAAGCTTAACATTTAAACCTGCAGCAAGACTGCCATTGTATAGAAATGTTTACCAGTGAGAAGCACCAATAATAAAACTGAGGTGACAAATTTAGCTTTCAAAGAAGTATTTTTCTGTCTCATCTTTAGGTGTCAGACAACCCTACAGCACAAGTCGCATAACGCTGAGAAGAAAAAAAAGTTGACAATCTTTGTGTCAGTGTTGCGTAACAGCTATGTTTCCCATAAAAACAGATTTTCTAGGAATTCTCAAACAAACAAGTAATAACAGATATATACCCTATTATCTTTTTTATGTGTTTTGATTGTAGTAAACATTAGATGACTGAGATCCAGAGTCACAATGCTGCAAGCAGCATAGGAACATTTCATGTAGGTTACATGGCTTGCTTTCCCCTCCTTTTATTGATGTATTTTCTTACAAGACATTGATCACAAACGTTTTTGAAATCAGACTGCTCCAAGTAAAAAGAAAACTAAGCTTCACCCTATACATTCTCAGTCTTTTTTAGCTCTACTTATCAAATGCCTCAGCAATTTTTCCTCCAACTGTGACAGGGTTTGTGTACACCACCATTCAAATATGCCCATCTGCAAAACTTGCTCGGATTGTGCCTATAAACAGCACTTGGGAGTTAGCCCAGAAGGTAAATAAAAGCGTCGTTTGAAGAAAAACAAACCAGAGAAGCACAAAATGCAGCAGTCACGATGTACTAACTAAACTGAGGGAATAAACGCTCTTGCGTCTCAACGTGCTTTGGACTGGAGAAAACACAAGTAACGAAAGAATGTTCTCATTCTAAACAAAAAGGGGGAAAAAAAACCCACAAAACCACAAAACCGAACCAAACAAAAAACAACCCAGAAGGTCTTAGTCCGTGATCAGCGATGAGAACGCCCGCACGTTAGTAGGAACCTTGCAGGCGGGGAACGGCCAGGTAGAACGGATTTATTTTATTTTCAATTCTGGTTTTGCAAGAGGAGCGCAACTGCAGCTTTGAAGCCGGGAAGGGCTGCTCCGTTGACATCTGCAGTAGGCGAGCACGCCGGAGAGCAGCAAAGCAGGGGGCAGAAGGAACTGGGGGGGAAGGGGAGGTCGTCCCGCTCGCCCTCCACTCGCACCTCGCCCTGCCTAAGGTTCCCCCGCCAAGCTGCCTGGGGCAGGCACCGCTGCTTTCACCTCTCTCTTCTCGCTTATCCCGGCATCGCCAGCAATTAGTTATCAGCCCTCCGCCCGCGGAACCAGGGCGTACGCTGCGGAGCGGGAAAGGGCTGGGGCGCCGGAGCCCTCCCTAACAGGACTCCCCAGGGTCGGCGGGTACAGAGATCGCGCCGGCCCACAGACCTCCTCAGGGCACGGGCTAGGCGTCGCCCCCCGCCGCAGCCCCTCACCCGCCCGGCCCCCGCCCCCTGCCCCACCCCAGCCCGATGATAGGAGAAGCAAGCCTGCCGCTTACAGTTCGCAGGAACTGGATCTCGTCCTCGCCCTCGCCCCCCTCAGCCATGGCTCCCTTTCTCTCTCCTTCTCCTGGCTACTGCTCCGTGTGCCCGGGCGAGCGGCGGTGACTCCCCGCGGGAAGGAGGCGGCAGCAAGGGGCGCAACAGCCGCGCCTCACCGGGCTGGGGCAAGTGTGAGGACGGCGGAACCGGCAGCCCCAGCCCGGCCCTTACTGGGAGTGCGTGCCCGTTCGCCTGGAGCAGGCTGACAGGTCTGCCCAACCGCCCCACTGCCACCGTCTGCCGTGGGGGGCGCGGGATGCGATTAACCGGGGGAGGAAGGGGGGGCGGAGCTTTCTGGCTCCCCCCTTCCCTCCCGCCTCTGCAGGTGATCCGCAGCCGGCTCCATCCACACACCAAACGCGCCTCCCAGCGCCCCTTACTGGCTGCTCCGAGCAGAGCGGCTAGCAGAGCCTTCGACCGGCTCGCCTCAGGGGCTCTCTTCAGAAGCCGGGCTAGCCTCGCTTAAGGAGCTCCCCTCGGGAGCTGGGCTCGGCTCGCCTCAGGCTGCCGCTATCCGACCCGCTGGCCCCGGCCTAACACGATGCGGGGACTAGTTGGGTCTGCCTCGGCTCCTTTGGATGTTCCTGGGTAAGGCCAGAGCCGTGTCTGGCAAAGTCTGTCCCGCCCGGAGTTCTCTTCAGGAGGGGGAGGATTTAAACGGCTTTGCAGGAGTTTTTTTGATAGCCTATGGAACAGATAGGAGGGACAACGCGGCTTCTCCTCGAGCGTTGATGTCTAGTTATCGTTTGAGTGAGCTTAAGCCAGGGTGCCCGAATGGCTTCAAAATATAGTTTCCTTGAATTTAGCAGATGGTAAAGCAGAGGGCTGAGCTGGAATCACTCTTCTATTGTGAGCGTTTGTGCAGTCCACACCTTACGGGGGATCAGCTTTGTTCCAGCAGTGAGGAAGCCAGGCCTCCAATGGAAGGAAGTATGGCAGCCCACGGGAATTGTAGGGCTTCTAACATCCCTAGCATGCTGGAATAAATATATAGCAGCAAAGCTCTGCTGATGTGATGCAATGGTCATGAGATGACAGTAGAATCACAGAATATCAGGGATTGGAAGGGACCTCAAGAGGTCAGCTAGTCCAATCCCCTTCCAGAGCAGGAACACCTAGACCAGGTCACACAGAAACTCATCCAGATGGGTTTTCAATGTCCCCAGAGAAGGAGACTCCACAACTTATCTGTGCGGTCTGTTCCAATGTTCTGTTACTCTCACTGTGAAAAAGATTTTTCTTACATTTCTCTGGAACCTTCTATGTTCCAGCTTGTACCCATTTCCCCTTGTCCTATCATTGGAGGTCACTGAGAAGAGCCTGGCTCCATCCTCCTGATACTCACCCTTTACATATTTATAAGCATTAATGAGGTTCCCCCTCAGTCTCTTCTTTTCCAAGGTAAAGAGACACAGCTCCCTCAGCCGTTCTTCATAAGGGAGATGCTCCAATCCCTTCATCATCTTCATTGCTCTGCGCTGTACCCTCAAGGAGTTCCCCATCCTTCCTGAACTGAGGGGACCAGAACTGGGCACAATGTTCCAGAATATCTTGTAAAGTGATAAAATGAATGTTGGATTGCTAGCAGAGTAAAATGTGTGAGTGATGTAAGACTGCAGGCAGCTTTTGAAGGGCCCAAACCAGTGAACATAATGAAATCACAATAATTTCGGTAAAGAGTGTGTGGCTAGCACAACAGAAGATATTTCTTGAGGAGCCATACTCACAGCCTGTAACTTCACACTGTTCAAGGACATTAAAAAGTAATATCCAACACTTCAGAGATTTTATCAGTACTTCGAGCAGCAGAAAAACCTGTTCTTCTGACAGATTGGAAATTGCAAGAGCAATCAAGACCTGTAAGGTCTCTACAGCAAGCAAGGTATTAGTGTTTAGTACAGGGGTTCTACAGATGAACTCCAGAGTTATGCCAGCTTAAGCATTTCCTTTATAACTTCTGGTTTTGTTTACTACTGACTTGAAGAGATATTTTACCTCTCAAACTTACTTCTGACTGAAAATATTTTTTGTTAAGTATGGTAAAATAGCAAAAGACCATCTTTTTCCTATTGTTGCAATATTCAAACCTCTTCAATATCCATTCATACAAATTATTTGAATGGAGAGATATTTCTTGAAATGGACTCCTATTATGAGGAAAAGTCCTGAGTTTGGATGACTTTAAAAATTTAGATTTCATGAAGTTGCTCTGAGCAAATCTAATTGTGCTTTATTCCACTTTCAAAACAAAGTCAGTTTCAAGACAGCTATTTGCTAACTTACACCATATGGACATAAAGCTCAGTTCACATTACAGGACCAAGGTCTTTGTTAGATTCAAAAACATCCAGGATACTTTCCATCATGCTTTGAAGGTGAGTTGTTGACTCTGCCTACTTTATTTGCTGCATGTAAAACAAAGATATTACAAAGAAAAGAAAGAAAAACACCTATAAATAGTCCACTGTATCATCAGTGGGTGAAATATTTTGTACAGCTTTTAGCACAACATTATGACATAATGAAATTAATTCCAACAATGATACCTGGTTCCTTAAAAATTTTGAGCTCCTTGGTGTTTAGCAAGATGAAAATTCCAGCTGAAGCTTCTCTATGCTTTAGCAGTAATATCCCTCTACCACGTATGGTTGATGATGGTTAAATATGTGCTGCAGTTTTTCAGACAGCAGATAATACTATTTGGTGCCTTCTTTACCTATCCATCCAAATGGCTACAAACATGTATGATACAATTGGACCTCTGTTATATTGTAGGAATTTCCCAATTAATTCGAAAGATACTATGCAGTAACAGAGACACACACCATGCCTGGCTAAGTAATTCACTTTGCTGAGGAAGCAAAGTTAAAAGTAGTAAATATTAAAAATTCTGGAAGCTTTTTGAACAGGGTGATAAAGGTAAAATGTAGTTGTAAGCACAGCTTCCTGTTAAATTATTCATTAAGGACAAATATTCATAAATGCATACATAGAATACTATACACACACGTGAAAAATGCATATTCAATATAGTTATAAAATGTACATAGAATGTAAAATCAGCACACACACAAAAATAACTGAATAAGCTGAGTGAATTGCCCAATCATGACTTCTGCAATACCTGCCCACATCCATCAGCTACATTGTACCTGCCTCTCCCATTTCCACTCCAAATACACAGACTTACTCTACCCACCTAAAAACATCAGGAATATTTTCAAAATCTTCAAGAGACTGGTGGTGTGATTTAAAAACAATGCACTGGGGATGATGTGAGTTTTTATTTAGTAGTTATGCTTAATTGCATTGAATAACTAAAGAGAGCTTTTTGTTTCTAAGTGGAAATACCATAGTTATTTCTATTGTAGCAGTAAGTAATGTAAGGTTTGCAGGATTGTTGCTTAGATAAGCCAGTGGGAAAACCAAAGGAACAAACATCCCCTATGGCTGGTATTTACAGGTGGAACTCAGTGGAATTACACATTTTGTGTGCAGGTGTGGAAGAACAGGGCATTTTTCTACAGGAGTGCCAGTCCCAAAGTTTAAGATGCCTGTCAACCCTGTAGCAGTTAACTTTGTGTTCCCTATTCTTAGTGGCTCATTTTCTATCTATGTTACATTTGATTGTGCCCATTATCTTCCACATTGCTTTCTGTGTACTGTTCCTTTCATTACCCATCTCTGTCCACATTTGTAATTGTCACAACAACAGGCTCCTAGAGCATTTTGCGTTGGACAGAAAGGGCTTCTTGCTCCTGCAGCCCTAGGTTAGTAAGGCAGCATCACTGTGAGGACTGGTAGTAAGGCTTCACCAATTTTCTACAAAAAAAGGTTTGTTGGTATGGTGTAAAGGCACTGTGACAGTGTTTCTGAGGTACACCAGCAGGATTCTCAACTGAACATAAATTGACAATATAAGAATTTCAGTATTTAATTTCATAAATTTTAATCACCTAAATTAGGAAACTTACTATGATGTTAGGAGAAGATGCATAGATATGTTTTTTGTGCACACACTCAATAATTATGTAAAACTAACAATGTCTGCTGCTCATAATAATACTAATAACAAGTATTGTGAACATTCAGCGGTTAGTAACATGAGTGGAACTACCAGGTGGTAATTCTAATTTTATGAATAATCTATGTTGATCGCGTGTCAGTCTAAAAATTCAATTCAGTTGCAAATAGTTGGAGATAATAAGGTTTTCAACTTGTTTCAAAACCTTTTCAAATAAGTGTCTATATATTTGGTGTTTCAGATTTATTCTCAATGAGTTGATATCTGAGTACCTGAATTACTCCCTGGAACAAACAAGGGGAAATCTCTCCGTCTAATTATTCAACAGTCTGTTTTATAGTTTACCAGTACAGAACAATATAACATTTAAAATCAGGAAGACTTCATTCTCTCTCCCTAAGATGACAGCTTTTGCTATGAAGCCCAGTTGTGTGATATTTAACAACTCTAGTTATGTTTCTAAAGAAACAGGCAGTTTTCTGCAAGAAAAAAATGAAATTTCTGTGATTTTTTTCTGAGATAAAGAACAGTTTTGTCAGGGTTGCTAAGACAACAAGGTGTACACAGGGGGAAGAAGGACCAGGGTAGCCAGCACAAGCCAGCATAGAACTTCTGCTAAGAGAAGATGAACTCTCTGCATTACAAGTATTAATCCAATACCAGCTACTGACAGTTAAAATTGTAAGAAAGTTCTGGAGAAGGAACCAATATTCTTGTGTCTTAAGAGAAATGAAAATATTTACTATACTTATAAGTATTATAAATCAGTGATAAATGGCTAATTAATGCAAAAGTCAGTCAGACTGACCATTCTCCAAATACATATCATTTATACTAGCATATATATAACATCAGGTGATGATGTAGTAGCTTGAAGAAGCTGCCAGAATAAAAAGAAAGAAAATGGAGGAAGTGAAAGAAGAGAAGGAGGAAACTTTAAAAGTCTTTTAATTGTAAATGTTAAACTAGTTAACCACAGTATCGTTATATTGATTTTTACCTTTCACCTATCATTTCTAGTACACTTTTTAAAGTGTATTGTAACATGAAATCCAAGACTTAACTATTCACACAAGACACAAACCACCTCCTGAAACTTAAAACCTAGATCCACAGCTAGTCATAATGTAAACATCTGTTTTGAATTGTGACTGTAACAACACAAGTACAGAATTACAATTGATAGTAGGCAAACCGCTCACTGCAAACAAATGACTAATTTGCAATTCTTGAGTCAAAATTGTGTGAAAATTGTTTTACTAATATATTATTTATGATTCTTAAAAGAAATTCAGGTCTTAGTTCTGAGAGTCACACACTTGATTTTTACTTTTTACTAGCATTTGTGATATCTGCAGTGTAAGGTAAGTGACACAGTATTGTTTCTCCTCCTTTACTAGGTAACTAAGTCAGAAGGAAGGGCATTAAATACTGTATCTAAGCACAAATAACCTTGCGAGCATGCCAGTTAAGATAACTAGGGAAAAAACAGGCATTCCCTACATACTTGTAGGAGAATTCTGCATTGATACTACTTTCTCCCACCAGTATTTCACAGGCCACCAAAAACACAGGCCCCAAGATTTCCCAGTTAATTATTAATTGCTCAAATATAGGATAATTACACAGGGTAAAGGGTTTGTTTTTCTTTGTAATTATGATGAGTAGATTTGAGACTTCTTCTAAGTCATTCTAATGTCCTCTACATGAGATAGCCTGCCTGGAAAGGTCTGCATGTAATTTCCCTTTGACATTAAAAGCCACAAATCTAAACACTGCTGCAGTAATGCAGAGGAAAAAATGTTTGGCTCTTAACTCAAGTTTAGTCTCCATAGTCATTAGGAAGTGAAAGCTCCATGGAGGTTACAGAATGAAAAACCACTGAGATTACATTCTAGTCACAACAAGCACTTAAGTGTTGTAGATACAGTGTCCAGACAATGATATATATAGTAAATAACCAACATTCAATTGTCCATTTCATTAATAAGATTTTAAGAAAAAATATTCACAATTGTAAAACAGAAACAAATAGATCAATTTATTGAAAAACAATAGTTAATGTAAAAGAATAGCAGAATTCCATAACTGGAGTCTTGTATCAAACACTAAGATTAAGGCAGGACATTAGCAGTACTTAAGACATTCTTACTCAAGCACAAGATTTGTATTTACTATGGTTCAGTTTCTTCTATAATTAAAAAGAAACTATGAGAAAACTATTACAGTAAATATTTTGTTCAGGCGCTTAATATCTCATAAAATCATATCAACTCTAGAAATAGGAAACAACATATTTTTGTCTCTTCTTATTAAGCAAAATAAGAAGAAATGCTGAAATATATCTGAATCAAAATTTATAGGGTGTAATATTTTGCACTATGAAAAGGAAGGATTAAAGCTTTTCTGCTATTTTAAATACATGTACAGTTTGTTGTGCTAAACTGGACCTAAAATCTGTGAAGTCCAGTTTCTGGTCACCATCTCTAGCAAGGAAAGAACTGATGCAAACAGGAGCTATCTAGTCCTCCCATTCTTTCCACTCATACATATTTGATTTTGATTTAATATTTGTTTTTAAATCTTTGTTATACTTGATTAGTAATAACAAAGGGTATTATGTACAGAATCCTATTTTAATCTTGCTTAAAATCCAGTGACTGTTGTTAGGTTCAACAATACAATTAATCATTAATTGTTTAAAAACTAATTTCCCCTCTTAATTGGATTTTTTGTACCTTCACTGAGATCTTAGATCTATTCAGTATTTTGTAGACCCGTTCACATAATCTTCAGGAGTACTAGTTCCTTCCATGCCTTATTTTGCCTGTTCAGTTTTCCCTCCCAGTTCATGGATTCTGCTCTAGTTCATGTAGCTCAGACTGATTCCATGGGCAAAGTTCCATAACACTTCCCAGAACATGGAGTTTCAAAAAATAATCCATTCTTAAATGCAGTGGGATGTAGCAATGGGATGAGGGGCAATGGTTTCAAAATAGAGCAAGGCAGGTTTACGTTAGACATTAGGAAGATGTTCTTCACCATAATAGTGGTCAGACACTGACATGGGTTGCCCAGACAAATGGTGGAGGCCCCATCCCTGGAGACATTCAAGGCCTGGCTTGATGAGGCTCCGAGCAATCTCACTGCAAGGGGCTGGACACGATGACCTTTGAGAACCTCTTTGAATTCAATGCATTCTATGATTTCAACAATTAATCAGTGCAGGGAAGACTAATCACACAAGATTCTTGACTTAGCTGCTGCTGCTTTCCCAGGCTCACGTGACATCAGAGACCAGTTTCACAGTCATTGAAATAGTAAGTGAATATCAGGTATTTCCATCTATACTTTTGCTTTTTTCTATTTGTTTTCTCTATATGTTTTCTCATTCAATCATAGAATGTAATTTCTTTTCACTCCTCTTAGTGCACAGCTTTCTCTGTAATGAATAGATATTGTGCTACCCACTCACTCTATGACACTCTATGACACTACATTGTCTGCCTTATGATACAGCAAAATAATCACATTAAAACCATATCATACATAGTAACTACTGAAAAGTGAGTCGGTCTGAGCAGAATGAGTTTACTTCATTATAAGCCAGAAAAATCATACCACTTAAGACCATCTCCTCTTCGAGGCTATGCAGGTCATTTCAATAGCTTTGGAGATTTTATTACTCTAATTCAGGAGGGATAACCTCCTGGTAATGACAACATGAAAAGGCCAGCTCAGGGCAGTATGTTTCAGTTAAAGCACAGCAATCATTCTCAAACCACAGAAAGACACTGGAGGCACTATCCATCGTCAGCATTTCTAACAGGCCAGTGTATTCCTAAGCAAGAAAGGGAAGCTGTGCTGCAGCATCACCCACTTAAAAATCAGAGGTTCATGAAATTTCTACATTTCCTATCAAGGCAGGTGTGGTTTCAGTTGAAACACTCAGCTTTACATAATAGCTGAACCTACAGGCTTTTCTGCATATTGTAAATAGAGATCTTAATTGTCCAATTAACACTTGCTTTTTTAACAATACTTCATGATTTCTGCCATTAACAGCAGCCCTGCAGCTCAGATTCCTCTGACAGCTCTGCCTAAACTGCTTATTGAACTTTATTTTCAAGTCTTGATTCAATGCTTGCTTCTTAGCATGTGTAGTCATCAACACCAGCAAAAGGTGGGTGTAAAGCTCTTCCACAACAGAATGATAACACTTCACACCCACATTACCAGATGTATATCATTACAAAGCAGAAGAGAATAAGGATTTTATGTTTTGGAACAACAGCAGTAGATTTTGAGCTGATTGCTGGAGGAAACTATTAAAATGCTCTGATAAACAATTAAAAATGGGACATTCAGGTGATTTAACAGAAGGCAACCATTTGATTTCACTGCTTCTCCTGCTAACAAGAATACATAATTTGGTAATATATTTCAGTCCCTTTCTAGTGATCCTAAAGCATGTTGTTAACATTCTGCACCTATCATATGACACAGAATAGGTATAATGAGACTATATGTACATAAATGGATGAGATTATACATATACTAACATTAGGTGAGAACTGAGAGTGCAAATATGGTGACACCAACTGCAATATCCACTCTGAATTTTACTTTAAGAATGACAGAACCAAGACTGATACTCTCATGTTGCAGAAATGTGCTTTTATTACTGGTCCAGAAGACAAACTCTCATTTAAGCTACATAGCAGATCTTTCCTACTGACATCTGAGGTTATTTTTAAAGCCAAGCAAGACCCTAAGGAAATGAACTGTTTAAAAATCTTTGTCCACATCAAGTGATACTAGCTCTAGGATAACTGTTCTCTGCAGTGATACTGCTACTGCTTATCCTGCTCCCACCTCAGCTTGTATGACCAGCAGTTGTTTGTTGTGGTTTTTTCAGCCCTATTTCAATGTCCAACAAATACAGGGGAAACAGCTGTGACTTCTGTGTGCAGTGTCTGCTGTGAATCTGGCCTCAGGATTCATAAATATAATCATTCACAGGGAAGATAAAATGTTCACAGGGAAGATAAAACTTTCAAAGGTCACATTAGTCCTGGTCAAGGAGAAGAAACAGAAAGGAGAGAATTCAACAAATTTAATTCAAGAAGTCATATTCGTAGTTCTGCGTTTCCTCTTCCTTCAACTGTGATTCCCCCATTGTCATTTTAATGTTGTTTTTGCAAGATATCTGAGTTTTGCTTCAGTTGCAGGTTCCATAGTTCTTGATGCTCGTTATCCTTCACTATTGGTGAAAGAAAGCAATGACATAAGAACTAAATATTTACCAAATTTAAAGGAGGCAGCTATTTGTAGTAATATTTCCATGCATTTATTTTCCCTTACAGTGCTTGCATAATCACCCCCTCTGACCTCTGGCCACTTTAAGTGCAAGTGCGATTAAAAAAGTACATTTAAAGTGGCACAGAAAAGTTAGTTTTATCCAGAGCAGAATTGTTTGTTTCATCACATATTGTATGATGCACAGTTTTAATTTTTGCCAAACTAGAAGTGAAGTTACTCAAATTCACATAGCATGCTTACGTCCATCCACCAAATAGTGGAGACCAAAGTCTTTAGTTACACTTCATCTACTCCATTTTAAAAAATGTATGAGAGGAGCAGATAGAGATCAGCTCAGCCTCAAATACGGCTGGGAAAAAGTTGTTATAAGCACAGGTGACTCCACTCAGAGACTATGTAACATCTGCTGGTATTTAAGAAAATTGCTCTTCCTAGTCATGAGTTCGAAGTTAACTGCTACTACTTTATGTAGAATCCAGGGTAGCACCCATATCAAGCAAAGGTCTGACTGGCTGTGTCATTCCCCCAGCAGTCAAGTGAATTTTTCCAGCTAGGGAAGTGTATTAATTTTGGTAGATAAATTGAGAAAAAAGTGCTTATTTGAAGATGACAGTGTGTAACACCTGCATTAAGAGTTTCAAAATGTCCATTTGGCTTCACAGTGAAAATTCAAGTGCTTTGACTCTTTTCTGAAGTAACTGGGGGGGAGAGGGGGAAAAAACCTCCAACATATTAAGCAAAACAGTTTTAATTTTTTATTGCTGTTTCCTATAGTCTTTTGAGAAAGTTTTCACGAGGGAGAGCCCCTTCTACTTTGTGTTTAGAAGAGTAATAAGTATCCCTTTGGGACAAAATGCTACAGCTACAGTTGGAATCAGCACTATAAAGCAAACCAAGCCCACAAGAATAAAAAAACAGAAAGAAAAAAGGCTTCTATTCTGTTCCATCTCTTATTTTTAATTCAATTACTCCTGGAAAAAAACAGACCCATCACAAGGTCTTATCAACCACTCCAAAATCTGGCAAATTCCTCATAGTGTCTGATGATTACAGTGCTGCTTTTAGCTGCCCTTTTAGTCATGGGTTCATGGCAGTGAAACAAGACATGCCACAGCCTTAATCAGCTAAGTCACACCTCCTAGGGAAACACACACACACACACACGAAGGTCGGAAAAAGACCTCTAAGAGGAGGGTGGGTAAGAAAATGGATATACAAGATAGTAGGTGATGGTGAAACTCAATTGTTGTATTAATTTTTATTCCATTTGGTATCATGATTTTAGCTTAACTCAGAATTGTAACATCCTTCTCTCCCCAGTGGAGCTTGAACAGGACATGTATCAACATCAGATGATAAGTGTGCATCAGCCTCATCTTCATTTCATTCAGGCAACATTTGTAGGTCCAAAGAATCAATGATAGGGGGAAAGATGGTGTATTTACTCACCATATTTAATTATTTTTGAAAGATCAAACAGTCAGCCAAGTATTATGATTTGGTTTTATACAATGCTTCTTCATTAAAATGAAAAACAAGTATTATTCAGACTGACAGAACATACAAGAGCATTGGATGTATGAGAAGAAAGATTGCAGCAGAAGCAGAGATAACCATGTCATTTCCTTAAACCTTGCAACAGTCAGTAACAGCATTTATCAAAAAAGCCTCTTTTCCTCAGTTTTCTTAGATTATTATATTTGCCCTGTAGCATAGAAAAACCACTCATTTAAAATCCAATTGGATTTGCCCTTGATCAGTTATTGATCCCACAGAATCTTGTTATAATAAAGATTACATCTAGAGATGATAAAGTTTTTCAGTCACACCACTGTTATTACTAGTTGCAGATTCCTTACTATTTCACTGAGATTTATTTGTATCCGTCCTCTTCCTTGGGGATATTCAAGACACAGAAACTGTCTTGCAACCTTTTAAAACTGGTTATCAAGCTGAAGTTATTTTGCTTTATTAATTTCTTGTTATTAATATGCTAAAAATTAATTTTAAGCATGCATATTGTTACTAAAGATTTTGCAAAATGCTTACTACTTTTTTTTCATACAAAGGACCTGCTCCTACAACTCTTCCTTCTGGGAGGCTCTATTAGGATAAGGCTGCAAAAGTGAGACTCTTGCAACACATCAAACCAAAAGATTTGTGGGCAAGATTTTAACCTGTATGCAACTGCCAAAATACACAAGGACTGGCTCATGTACACAGACCATGGCCTAGCAATTGGGTGTCCTCTGGCCTCACTGTGAATGCATCTAGAATAGACAAGTCATTTTTCTATTAAAAAAAATATAAATACATGAGCCACATTTTTTTGATCAGAGTATGAATCACACAAACTACATAGTCCTGAAAAAAGCTCTTCTCTCACTGCATTTTGTGGAATACATACAAAGTAGATTTCTCAGGGAGACTGTGCTCCCATCTGTAGTGATGCTAGCAATAAAAAACCCCTCTTCCTATGATTGCTATCCATTTTCTGAAATGAAACAAAACTCAGTGCATGACTGGAAAAAGAAAAATAAGGCAAATATCAAAAAGGCAGTACAACAGTTACCTGCAGGTATGGAAAAGTGGTTTATGTCTGTAGGGTGAAGCGATCTGCAGTGGGGCACAGGTTCAGCCGTTTGGGAACTACAGCAGCTCGCAGCACTGCATCTGTCAGGCTTTCATCTCCTGCAGCACATAGCATGATGGCAAGCAGTTCCTGTAACAATGCTTTCAGAGAGGTTCTTTTCACAGAGGAATAAATGTACAGTGTCAAGGAAAGGGATACCAGACTTGGGATGGAGGTTTTTTTGCATACCATAGGTACAGCACTCAGACTGTAAAATGATGATACAAATAATTTAATTATAAAATAAATGTAGGTTGTGAGTATGATGATAACACAGGACAGTAGCAGCACCTTTGTCACTGAAGATAGTCAATGCCATAAGGAGAACAGTTAGTACAGAAGCATCCATGAGAACACTGTTGTGTTAACATACTTAAGCACATTATAACAAACAAGATCTATCTCTTAAGGTGATATCCCAGGGAAAACCACTGCAAAGAAGAAAATGTTCATGTAAATTTGGTTAAGTAGTATCTCTATTTCATCAAAGATCAAATTTGAAAAAAAATGTTGATATAGGCAATGAAATTACATAATGCCCAAGTTGCTTGCCCCAACAAAATCTCATATTCTTAGTGTTTGCATCAGTAGGAGCACCAGTAGAGCCTGATGCTTACGTAGTCCTGGAAGCAAAAGGTATTTGACAGTGGGAAATGATGACTCTGTCTCTTGTTTGACCACTGAGTCCTCTACCACATACCAAAACAGTGAGAAACACAAGGGCTTGAGAGGCACAAAAACAGTAGAAGAAATAAAAGTGCAGAAATGAAGGTCAGATAATATCAAAGGACAAGGAAATCACAGAAGCTTAGATGTGAACATGCATTTTGCTTACAGAGTAAATTTCATTGTGCATATTGTTACTACTTTTTTTATTTCAAAACATTACACTATACATTCTGGCTTCTGCTCAACAGACATGCTGTTTCTTTCTAACTCTTGTGAATTATCCATTTTCCTTTGACATGAATTTTAAGATAAAGCCCAGTCACAGGTTCAAAAAGAGCTGTACTGCAGTTCTGAGATGTGCTCTGGCCCTCCCCTACAGACTGCTCTGGCTAGGAAAAGAGCTATAACATTTCCTTTAGATGACCAGAAGGCTTGTGCCTCCTGACTGGTAATATCCTCCAGAGACTCGTGCATGCACTCAAGGATGGCAGTAAACATAAAACTCAAGATCAGAAGTCGAAAAATTTCCTACACTAACCAATGGAAAGTTTCCTTCTTTGGTCTGTTGGCTTTCCTTTTCCTTTCAGTGTCACATAAAACAATTTGATAAGTTTGATTCCATTTAGCTGTCAGCTATAGTGGATATTTTTAGTCCAAAATTTTCACCACTATCTTGAAACAGAGTTAAGCTAAGGACAGACAGTGATATGAACAAGTGTAACCTGACCCTACTTTCTAAACAATACGGCTAGCGAAACTATTAATCTCTCATTCCCTGTCAAGGTTTTCAAACTAGAACTTTGAAGAGGAAAGAAAATCAGTAAACATCTGATGGTTTGTAGACGCCCCCTCTCTGGAGGTGTTCAAGACCAGGCTGGACATGGCACTGAGCAGCCTGATCTAGTGGGAGGTGTCCCTGCCTATGGCAGGGGGGTTGGAACTCAATGATCTTTAAGTTCTCTTCCAACCCAAACTATTCTATGATTCTGTCTCTGACTATACAGATAATGTCCCTGGGTAATTATCAGAAAACAGAATCCACTGTAGAGAAGACAACAGATAACAGGTTTCTTAAATATTTTTTTAAAATCTAAACTTGGTAAACAATACAGTAAATTATGTCCTTTTCCTTGACAGCTTCTGTGTTTTTAATAAACATAATTCTTTGTTTTCCCATATTTACATGCAAATTGCTAAGTTTTGCTAAAAGAAAATGCATTATTTCACACTGACCTTTTAAGAGCAGAACTACAATAAATACGCTAATGCTATTTAGCCTTCTAGCAATCTTCATGAAGATGCTGGAACTCAGATACATCTCGTGTAACAGTAATACCTATACAAACACTTTAATTCTGTGGTAAAATTTAAGCCAAGTAAAAAAACCAACATTAATTCTACATTGCCCCTGACAGAACACACTGTGTGCCAGCTGCCCCATTAGGGCAGGGCTCAAAGGGAGTTCTACAGCCAGTGAAGGCAGAGCACCACAATCAAGAACAAGTTGCAGGGGCTAAAAACATCCTTTCTTTGTAAAAACTCCCTTGGAATAGGTGAATCACAACATTTATTGATCTTTTGTTTCTAGCCTGAGAAAGGATGAATACAGACAAAGAGAAAATTTTCATCTATTGCAGATGCACTCTTTTTTTTTTATCACCTTAATGGAACAAAATTCAATCCAGTTTAAAGCAGCCCTAGTTCCTTCAGTAATAGTATTCAGTATTCAAATATCCAAGTTATTCAAGAACACAAAGCCCTAATTTCAGAATTGTGTATGAAGTGGATATGCAATTAACAGCCTAAAGAGAATTAAAGTCTGAGCCTGTTTTAAATTACTGCTATGATTAAGGTGTTTCTTTCCTTCTTGGACTTTTAAACACCCCCATAATCTCTCCATTGTCAAAATGTAACTTCTAGCGATGTCACTCTAAAATTTTATATAGCTGTATAAAATTTTTTCTTCCATATCTTTAGTATTTTTATACCAATTCCCATTTTGGTTTGCCTGAACAATTCTGATCTCCTACTCAATATAAATACTTATTCATTATGCTAGTTTAAATTCTATCTGCAAAGCCTACTGATTTTTAGGTTTTGTCACCTTCAAATTTGTTTCTGAGTAGTCAAATGTACCCATATATGTCACTACATGCTGAAAAATCCATTATTATTATCTCTTACATATAGCAAGAATTGCTTCTAGTTGAACGGGTATTTTTAGTGATTTTAGTTTCAAAATCATACTAGACATCATTTGATTAGAAACAACTTGTTACATACTGAATCAACAGCCACGTTTCTCTAAAATTTAAAAGGTGGCTATATATACATCCAGCTTTGATAATAAATTCCCTTTATTTAGCCTTCATTGTATTTTTCCTATGGTTTTCCACTTGAATAAGTGAATAAATCAGTTGCAAGATCATACCCTACGAGCTTTTCAAAGGCATGTATGAGCAGAGGAATGCCAGGGTTTCCAGTAGAATAAGAGGAAGCCAGAAGACCTACTAGACTATGGATAAATGAATAAAACAGATGAATAATGTATTTTTAAGATAATAATATTATTTAAGATAAAACACTATAAAAATAAAGCTGCAGACAATACAACTTCATTCTGTTCTGGGAATATGGGTAGAAACAAATCAGTGATTTTTACAAGATTATTATTTCATTAATCTGTCCTAAGTGAGAGCTTGGTGTTTGATTTACTGTTTAGATAGTACTACAGAAACAGGCTGGCACACTCATGCACCTTCAAAATTTGCTAAAGACAACACAATTATGGCAGCACACTGACCAAGACAGAACTTTAGATTTGCTTGGATCTTATATAATATCTTTGCCTTTCCAACTGCTGATGAGTAATTGTATAGTGGAAATGCCCTGTAAATATAACTTCTTGAAGAAAAATCTGATTACTTTAGTTCTCAACAGGTAACCTAAGCATATTAGCTTTTCCCTCCCAGTAAACTTATTTATGTGAAATCTCCTTATAACTGCTTTTTCTCCTCTTATATCTTTATAAATATTATTCAGAGGTCTCAGAGTGCTCCCGAACAGACTCTGATGACTGGGAGAGCTGGCAAAAAATACCTGTAGTGTTTTTTCCTGGTCCTGCCTTACTGTGAGAACACAATTCTCAAATAAAAAATTACAAGACTCAGGGTAGGGAAAAGCTTAGTCAGAGCTGTTCAGCTGTGTCATTGCAAGCACACAAGTGGAATCCTGTTATCTATAGCTCTCTGTATTTCTGAAACAAAATCAAGCATCAACTAAAGATAGAGATTTTAATCCCCTTCTTAGGAAGATCATGCAATTTAAATAGGAAGTAAAGGTAGTATGCAGAATTAACAAACAAGGTTTTGCAGCCTGTAGAAATTAGAGTAGGTGGTGATTTTAATACTCTATTTTAAGTTAAAAACTAGGAAAGCCTGGCTCTGCTTTTTTTCCAAAGATGATCATCCAGACTGCAGTGCCTTTTGACATTTTTGGACAAGCCTAAGACAGACACTGCAGAGATTTCAAACCCCTTGAATGCTTGCTAAAATTCTTAAAAAGAGAAAATGCTGAAACTGTTCCTGCCCTGCAAAGTTTAGGGAAACGCATATCATTTTTAGAAAGATTTTTCATGCACTCAGATTTATCTGCTTTTGACATACCTACTATTTTGCTAATTCCTGGTGTATACATCACACTAGCAAAGCTCATGTAAACTTGTTTCTGCAGCAGCTCAGTTTTTATCTGGTCTTTACACATGAGGGGCTGGGAGTGCTCCTCTATTTACTCCTCTGCTACAGAACCACAGAGTCTTCCAACACATGGCAACTGCTAGAATGATGAATTGTTGCCTCTGCTTCCAGTTATAACCATCACAGTTACTTGTAAGACTAAATATTTATTGTCATTTCACATTCATAAATGTTCTACTGCAGCCAAAAGTGGCAAAGCAGTAACTCATAAATCAAAACTTTTAATTTTCCATTCCATACACTGCAGTCCTCTGGAAGATTCAAAACAGACTGAAGAAGTTGTAAAGGAACCTTACAGCTGTGTGTATAACAGACCAAACACAGGCATTTACTAGCCCAGTTAATGTTGTGTAGATCTTTTATAACAATTATTTGCTTAGAGGTTTTAGTGTGCAAGTTTTATTATGCTGAATGTAAGAGCAGTTAAGATGCCGCCCTGAATCCCTCTCTAAGGAAGGATATTTTCTTCCAGAACCCTTACAGGGAACCCAGCACAGCTACATTTCTAAATTAGGTACCCAAACTTATGCAACGTGACTCCTCTTGTGCATAGAATTGTATGCACTTACTCCCCCACCTAAGGCAGCCTTTTTGTCATTTGAAGCAAACGGCAGAGAGCACTCTCCTGGGCAGGCTTGTTTCATGCATGAGCAGTGTTTTGCATTCAATTGACCAACATGGATCTGCCAGCAAATGCTGCCTGGCTGTTGCCTTATATAGCCAGCTGGGAGGACAAAAAAAAAGTAAATTATGCTCTTTCACAATAATACAATGTCCAGGTGATGCAGTAGAGTTGAGGAGCAACAAAGGATGGTGCCTGCACTAACTCATTTACACCAGTTCACACAACTCCACAAGAACAGAGTATGACTGGGGCACCATTACTGTGCTCTAAAGTCATCCTTCCCTAAGAAGAGCTGAAAGGAGACAGTACAATTCAGGCCAAGGGTTGACGCTTTAAAAGGGGTGTAGAAGGTTCCAGGGATCTGTTTTGCAGGACTGTATTTTAGGCAGTAAATTTAGGAGCAATAGTAGGGCTTCACTCTAGGCTCTGCCTGTATTCCAGCTTCAGCCTCACAGTTCTCCTTAGGTGCATTTCTATGTCAAGGGAACCCCTGAAAGGGAGATATCCGACACTGCAGCCGGCCCCATGAGGCAGGGAGAAGAGTAGGATGATGGGATGCAGGGGATGGTGATCAGTCTGGGTACAGGTCCCGTTTGATCTCCAGTGTCATGCAGGTCTAGTTCTGCAAGACACTTACCTTCTCTGCTTACCTTCTAATGCTGATGCAAAGCAATTTCTCAAACATGGGCCTGACAGTGTTGTGCATCCTATAAATTTGCAGTGCTTACTGCACCATCAAGGATGACAAAGGAAATGAAATGGAGTTACTGTCAACGGAATCCAAATCTTTTTGGGTGATGGATGATAAGAATTCTTCAGTAAAGTCCTTGATGATTAAAGTGCCAACAAAGTTGTTTTTCCCATATGAATGGCATCTCTTGTTAATTATCCATTCCTTATATGGCACTTGCATCGTTTACATAATTAAATGTGGTAAGAGTAACTTCACACTCCAGTAGAAAAATTAATCATCCTAATTGACATTTCTGTTGTAGGAGAGGCTAGTATTCTCCATTTCACAAGCAGTAAGGAATAAAGTCCCCCACAAAGCACATGGAGACTTAAAAGCTCTAAAAGGCATAGAATATAAAAGCTGGAAACCCTCAGGCTGAGTAAAGAATTCTCACTGTTTCTAAAGAATATTCATGCTGCTCCACACAAGCACTGGTGATTACACTGTGCTCCTCCAGCCCTCCTTTACAGAGCATAAGGCACACCTGCTAAATACACATTTATAGGAAAAAATCCCAAACTTTGTGTGCAAAATACCTTATCTGCATACATAACTGCTGTCCAGTTATCTTGCTGAAAGTGGGAAATATGCAGATACGTATTTTTTTCCATCTAGAAGCTACTTCTTAAAATTACTGTGTCTTTGGAATTATAACCCAATGAGTTATATTGACCAGATGAGATCCACCCCCAGGTCCTTAGGGAACTGGAAGATGAAGTTGCGAAACCACTGTCCATCATATTTCAAAGGTCATGGCAGACTGGTGAAGTTCCCACTGACTGGAGAAAGGGGAATATAATCCCCATATTTAAAAAAGGGAAAGAAAGAAGACCCAGGAAACT
>VZTY01026743.1:209881-252699 GCA_013400935.1 Turnix velox
TCCAGTTCTGGAGCCCTCAACACAAGAAGGGTATCAAGCTATTGGAGCGGGTCCAGAGGAGGGCCACAAAGATGGTCAAAGGGCTGGAGCAACTGCCCTATGAAGACAGGCTGAAGGAGTTGGGGTTGTTTAGCCTGGAGAAGAGAAGGCTCAGGGGATCTTATAGTAACTTACCAGTACCTGAGGGGGTCCTATAGAAAGGCAGGGGAAGGACTTTTTAATATGATGTTGGATGGAAGGACCAGAAGCAACGGATGTAAATTGGAAGGGGGTAAATTTAGACTCGACATAAGAAAGAAATACTTTACAGTGAGGGTAGTGTAACACTGGAACAGGTTGCCCAGAGAGGTTGTGGATGCCCCCTCTCTGGAGGTGTTCAAGACCAGGCTGGACATGGCACTGAGCAGCCTGATCTAGTGGGAGGTGTCCCTGCCTAAGACAGGGAGGTTGGAACTCGATCTTTGAGGTCCCTTCCAACCCAAACTATTCTATGATTTTATGATAACATGCTCAGCTATGCTGTGTGATTAGTAAATTAACACTCACTCCATGCATTCTAGAATTAAAAAAAGCACGAAGAAGACTTCAAATCTGAAGATCAGTAGGAATTTCTCTGGCTAACAAAACAGAACCTACAGTGCAGTGTGTCTGGCTCCTGCACAGTAACCATGTACCCCCATTAAGCAAAGTTTCATTTTACTGTGAAAAGGCAGTGTGCTTATTCTGTACTAAAAAGAATATATTTTAAAACCAGGACAACTGTGTTCCAAATTGATAAGGTTTCTATTTCAAATGGGAGTTCAGCCAATGTTCGAGTTTTGATTAAAGGATCAAAAGATTACACAGACTACATTACCCGTGAGTATTTAGTTAATGAGTCACATTCATTGGTTTTAAAAAGCCCCTTTTTAAGGCTCAAATTGGAACACAAATTGCAGCCTGGTAGGGCGTATCTCAAGTACTGTGTCACACCATTATCCATCCAGCTACTGATTCCCTACTCCTTGAAGCAGTGGTGTCTCCCAACACTGCGCTAAGTTTAGCTGCTTCTTCAGGCAAAGCTTTTACAATTCTTGCTGCTACTCTGTAGCAGCTGGAATCCCAAGAATGAAGTATTCATGCAAAGTATCAGAAGTGATCTGGTTTTTGTGCTGAAAATTTTGCATGGGGCAGCTTCAGAGTAAATCGAGAGAGGGGGGTGTGTAGGAATTGGATTTCACTCATCTCTACCCATCAGTCAGGATAAGTCTGTGTAGTACTCCAAGTGCAGACATGGCTATTTTCCCCATAGCTGGGCATACAGCCAGACTGCACAGTGGACCAAAGCTCTCTGCATCCTGCAGTTGGCATTCAGCTCCCTTTCTGTTGCAGCAGCATAGCATGGCAAACCCTCACTGATCAAGTCACCACAGCCTGGTTGTCAGCTGGCTCTGCAGCACAGCCAGCAGCATCAAACATACTGCAGCATCACACATGCTGCAGCCAGCAGTGTGGCCTCTGCTTGGCAGGTACCATAGCCTTTTTACCCACATCTTGCTCCGTGCCTGACATTATGCCATTGGAATGGCCAAGTTTCTGCAGCTGCAGTGTGGGTGTGCTTTAACTACCTGTACAATGACCGGTAGCACAGGTCTGAGCTTTCATGTCCTACAGCACAGCTGGGAGAAGCCATGGTGCAAACTGCTGCTGTTCACAATAGGTCTCCCTCCAATCCTGATGGAGGAGTAGCAGTAATAAACACCAGCCAGGCTGGCAGTAAACTCTAGTGGATTTTTTTTTTCTCCTTCCTTCAAATTAGTAATAGGCTGACTGCTATTCTTACCTCTGTTGTCAGAGACATTCCAAAGAATGTTTAGCAACATGATGACATGATGGTACTTTACACACATAAATACTCATTGTTACAAGTAGCAAAACTACCAATAAGCATTGTTACAAGTAGCAAAACTAGGAATAAGTCCTTTAAAATATGCACGTGCAAAACCAACTGTTACACTTTCATACATATTACACAGCTGCAGGTGAAAACTGTAACAGTTAGTGAAAATACTTACTGAACTATCATAGACTAACCTAATTTGCTGCTGGTGGTTTTCATTGTATTTGATTTTTAAATCAAAGACTTAATACCATTTGAGTATATAGAAGTAGAGGCCCTAAATACAAAAAACCCTCACACAGGTCTCTTAAAGTAACTGTTCCACCTATTCATACAAAGAGCAACATTTAAATATAGCAGCAGTGTCATGTTCAATTTCCTCCAATCCTGTAATTGCTATTAACTTTGTAGTAAATAAAGCAATTCTTACCCAGGAAAGGGACAAAAAGCTCATGCATTTTTAACAGTCCACAAACCCAATGATCCAAGCTTTGGAACATTAAGATCCTTTCTGGTAAAAGAATCTGCTGTAACACAGACCAACAGAGATAAACATTTACATCCTTCATAGACTTATTTGGTGTCCAGTCTCCTCTATTTTCCAGTGCTCTCAACTCCTCAGCCAGGAGAGGAGAGGGCACCAGCTCTCTGTAGGAGGTCACTTTTCCAGCCGCTTCAGCAAAAGCACCATGGGCTTTTCATACTACCACTGTAAAATCTAAAGAGATTACATGGTAAGTGCCATAGTTACCTTTTAATCGCTGGGGGGAGGAATAGGGTAATGTGCTGGGTTTTTACTGCTTGATTCCCAAATCTAAAAATTTCAGAAACCAACCTGTAGCCCAGAAACAGGAATCAAATTTACCATTCTCTGCCTTTCTGTATCATGAAGTAAAGAAGCAGCCAATAAAGGCCAAGACATACCATATCAGAAGATATCAAAATAGTAAGTATGACTTCAGAGCTACTTGAAAAAGAACTAAGAGTCAAGAGAACTGTAATAGCCTGGAAGCTAAGTAAAAACTCCAGTGGCAAGAATGGAAACAACAGCAGCAAAGAAAGATGAATGAACCTGTCAGTTCTGAAGCAAAAAGCATATAGCCATTAAAAGCAACATGAAAAACACTCAATTTACTTATAGTCAAGGCTTATTTTACTGGTACATCAAGGAATCACATAAGACGGTTTGCATATCATTAAGAATTTCATATTGTCATGAACCTCAATTGAGCTACAAAAGCAATGTATTATATTTTTCATACAAGCATTTCTGGGGAGAAATTGTAATACACTTTGCAAACTTATTTGCATTAATTAGCTGTAATGGTACAGCAGCAGCTGCCTTGCCCTCGCTCAGAACTCTGCATGCACTAATAGCATGAAGGATTTGACAGAACTGTGATTTTGCTGGTATGTGTAGAACATGAAACATGTATTTAAGGAGGGAATTTAACTAAAATGTAGCTCTTTAAAAATGGTGAAGTAAAACTGCAACAGTGTATAGAAAGTAATATATGTATGATTGTAAAGAACAATAAAGTTCAAGAACCCGTTAAATAGTAATTGTGTTAAGATTACAAGAGGCTTGAAATCATGAAAATGCCTTTAGAACATTTGCCAGTCTTCATCTGCTAAATCACTGCACCTTTCTACCTTCCATCATTCAGAAAGCAAATCAGAATCAATCGCTGTGCTGCTGGTTCTGGATGGCAGACTCCCTCAGGTGTCCCTAAGATGGATGGTTACAATTGATAACTCTGAGCCCACAGCTAGAAAAGTTCATCTGTTCCTGCCTCAACAGGAAATCACTTTCTGTCAGGTGTTTCAGAATGAGAGTAAAAACTACTTTCATAGTCCCAGCCATTTACTTCAGTGAAGCTGAGCTACTGAAGGGCATTTAACAGCACATCCTTTTAGTCCTCAGTTTTCTTTCCAGATTAGTTGTGTTTCAAGTAAGTTTCAAGTGTTACCATATACTTTAATAGCTGCTGGATAAGACACCAGCTAAGAGGTTTTCTAGCTCATGTCACCACCCAGTGAATATGACAACAGGCAGACAGATATGCTAATCAAGAATGACAATGAGAGTACCATAAATCTCCTTTCACACTTCACTTCCTCATCCAATATACTTGTTGCTCTCAGGAAATGAAGATTTTTTAATTCAATTCACTGCAGTAAAAAATGCATCAGCACCTGGAGAGTTTTTGAGGAAAAAGAAATATTTTAAGTTCAAGAATTTGAAATTCCATCCATCTACAGCATGGTACTTTAAACTCTATAGAAAAAATAATCCTGGAAATGCACATCAATCGGTAAAATCCACATCAAGCACTTCTTGCGTAACAACCAGGGAGTTGGACACAGCAGCAAAATTCTGTTGTGGGAGAAACAGACACAAAAGGAGGAGGCAAAGCAAGCAGTTTACTGTTTAAAAGGACATAAAATGCAGCTGATCAAACACCTGTGGACTCCTGTCTCATAGCATTGTCAGCTAATGTTTATCTGAAGAGACATGTTATTCAGTAAGTACCTTGTATGGTTTTACACAATACTAAAATTTCAATTTCTTGCCTCAGGATTTCTCTCCATACATGTAGAGATGATGGTATAGCCATTGGATCAAAACTTTTATTCATTTAGCTGTTCTGAGATGTAAGGAACAATATTTGGAATAAAGAAAAAGTAACATAAATTAAATGCTTACACCTATTTCCAAAATAAGGTGCATAAACACAGTTGTGTTTTAATAAGTAGCAAAATTCCTGACTAATGTAGTTGAAAGTTTGCAGAACAATCTCATTATCTCATTAGTAAACTTGTTAGATCAGGTGTTGATAACAAAATTGAATCTCATGGACCTTAGGGAAGCAATGTATTTGTTTACTGTACATAAAGATTCTGAAGAAAGCCATCTCTTTGGTCACAGAAAGGTTTATGAGACCTAAAAACATAACAGCAGGTAGCTACCACAAAATCATTCATTATAAATTAAGCAAAGAGGACCTTGTACAGTATTTAGCAAAGCATGAAAGCTCACGAGGAGTGACTTTCTGAAATAAAAAGCAGCAGAATATGGAAAAGATTGAGATGGTGGTTGGAAATGCACCCTGATCTATGACAGTGGCTAGAGTAATATGCTGCATCCAGGCACTGCTGTAGAGCAATTGGCTAAAGAAGTCTTTGGACATCCAGCACAACTTTCCTCTCTCTTGCTTCCCACCCACTGCTGCCCTAATCTACAGAAAAATATGTACCCGTTTGTTCTCATGAGGTCCTAACACAAGCACAGAGGCAGAGAGAGTCCACCAACCACTGAGAACTGACACCTTTTTTAGATTTGCACTCCACTTCTGAACCTCAACCTACGTTTCCAACTGATGGCCAGATTAAAAGGAGTAAAGCTGTCTACTTCCATTTGAAAAGAACCTTGCTGAAATTCAACAAAAAGCAAAATAAAGTGTACTTTTTAATTAAAAATAAAAACAACTAAAGAACATGTAGCCCTCACAGGCCATTAGAGAGCTCCCAGTTACACCTCCACACCTGTACTGTGGAGCAGAAAGAGGGGAAAAGAATATAATGATATGAAAAATGTAAACACAGAACAAAACATCTGATGGAAAACGCACTCCTACACTGAGAAAAATTTCATCTTCCAAACACCTCCAGCAAGAACAGCAAAGAAATAAAACCCATATCTATACATTTAATGCTATTTTTCCTAATGGAAGGAAGAAATTCTCATGTGGAGATGGCACTTAGGTCTATGTGCAGACACAGAGCTGATGCCAGCAGGGAAGAACAGTGTTAACTGAAAATTCTGTTCAAAACTTTCATGTAAGTAATGATTCCCCCAACTCCCTAGAGTTAGGCAGGTCGTTTTCTTCTTTCTTTTTTCCAACAGCTTGTCAATTTACCATAGGAATAAATTCACAACCTAATTATTATTTCCTCCTCATTCTTTCACTCGTAAACATGCAAATGTAACTCCTTAATCCCAAGCATGCATTAAATTAATGAAATCTCATTAAAAATTGTTCTCAAATTGCATTTCTTATACACTGACTGCATACATAGGGTACAGGTTATAGCCTTTTTTTTTTTTCATTTACCGCAACTAAATATAGAATATAACTGTTTTCCTGAGACATATGTTTGCCATAACTCTTGCTTAATCTTCCAGCTCCTCTCTGAACAACTGATTTTCTGATACAAGTTACCTCCCATGAACCCCACATCACTCGAGATCCTTTTGTTACATGTAGATAATACTACATGCACACAAATTTCTTCAAGAAAGTGCAGAAAACTTTCCAGTCTCCTAGCTGAATCATTTTACCAACTTTTTCTAGATAGCAATGATAAAGCATTTCAAATCAAATGATAAGTGTTTTATAACCTCAAGATTATTTTCTCTCATAATTAAGTCATCAACTACCTAAAGAATTTTTAAAACATTTATTCGCAGCAGAAAGATATAAATTCTCTGCTTCACTTTAACAATTCATCCTATTAAATAATGTCAGTTGAAAATGGCATTAGTTTTATCCAGTTTTATTATACTAGCTTATTATTAATTGTGGGCTTTAACCAGAACAATGACAAAGGATACAATTAATGAACACTTGCTTGCCTTCTCTTTCTGTAGGAATGTCAGAGCCCACCCCTGCATGAGAACAATCCCCCTTCGCCTGATCAAGAGCTTCAGGCACAGACCACAAGGACAATGAGGTGGGAAATGGCACCTTTCTTTCCACACTTGTCACAGCAGCTCCAGACCAGCAAGCATAATTGTCATCTTGCTTTTAACATCCTGATCCAATTTGAATCACAAACCCTAAACACCAAATTTGGTAACCTTGGTCGAGTTCTACTTGCTATTTATATCAGGCACGTGGCACAGTCAAAAAGCCATGATGAAGGTATTAATAGAACAATGGAGGCTCACTGCATTGGTTTCTTGTTCTGCCTTCAGCAGCACAGTATCCAAATTACATGTGAAATCGTGATAAATATTTCCATTTTGTTCACAGTACCTTCATTTGAAAACTGGCACCTAGGGAAGCCCGATAACTAAGAGGAAAGACTTCACAAAAGGGCTGAACTCGCTTTGCCTTGACAAGGCTGTGATAATTGAGGGCACAGGAATTATTTCTCCAGTGACCAGGAAAATGTGCTGCTGTTCCTCTACAGAACTACCGTCCTGAACTAATTAATGGAGTAAATTCTTTTCTTGCTCTTCTAAGACACTGAATTCACCCTTTTCAAGGCATGCTCATGTAAACCAGCTAAGGATTTCAAAGAGCACTTCATAAAACCCAGACAAAATCCCTAGTAAACTAACCCCTGCTGGGATAGCAAAACAACCACAAATGAGTTTCAGGGATTTTTTTAGGAGTGGCCCGACCTACTGTAGCATCTCTACCCCAAAATAAACTGCACTTCAACATTCCCAGGAGTAAATGCAGCACTGAAACAGAACAGAGCTCAGAATGAAGGGGCAGATTTAGGTCGTTTTCCCCTCGTGACACCCATCAGTTAAGACACACACTTCAAAATCTGTTCTCTTCCAGCAGCAGGCCTGACATACAAGAATCAAAAAAAAAAAAATTAAAAAATAATTATCCAAAGTAAATTGTTCACAAGAATTAAACCAGAATTGTTTACCAAAGAATTCTTCATCATCTCTTGCATCTTGTATCTTTATTAGTAGCACTTAGAAAAGAGCATGGCTTTCCAATGGAGTTTCATGGAATTAAAATAGTCTTAACCCAGTAGAACTTAGACTCTTTTCTTTCACAATTTATCTTTGTTCTGGAGAAATGAATGAAGCTTACTCCATGTGTCAACTGACGATTCAAAGCAACATACAGAAAACTGTCCTTGGTAAAAGCATCTGCATAAAAACAATGAGCATTTTTTCCATACAGATTCTCATGAAGATCTTTATCAGTGTATGATGCCATTTGTGAAGAGATAAAGTAATAACTACACACCATCTGAAGCGCTTGGCTTCTACAGAAGTTAACACCATCACTGCTACACAGGAGTGTGTTGACCACTCCAACAGTCAAATTCTGCTCAAGCTGTACTCACGGACCTGTGTACTAACGAGCTGGGGACAATAAATAAACAAGTAAACCAAGATGTACAAGTCAAACTTTGACCTCTTTCACATGATCAAAATTTCAGATTAATAAGTCACTCAGCTTCCAAACTAAGAACATGGAGGAGTAGCGAGAAGGAGATATTTCAAGTAAGTTTGCAAAAGAGCAAGAATAAAAAAGAAAATAAAGAAGATTTCAATTTTTACAGGCTACATATTTCAGGAGCAAATCTGCTTTTATATTAAGAATCACTTTATTAAAAATACTGTTCTTATGGCAATCTAAAAGGGCATTCCAGCAACAAGAATCAGCTGATCAACAAGGACATGGCTAGTAAGGGGAGAGAGGGGGAGAGAAATCCATGTATAAATTATTCTAAGTCATTAAAGGATGAGACATGCTAAAACAGGCAAGAACACACTTACTCAACTACTTTACAAACCCCAGAGCAGCCTTTACACTTTCAGATTTGTGATACAATGGGCATATTAATTTTGACATGATCTGTCCAGAACATTGCACACACTTAATTGTTGCCATTTAAGGATTCTGATAGGATAACACCACTGACAGGTTAACCTTCACTAAATTGTTGATACAAGATGATGCTTTTAGCATAAAGGCAGATTAAGACATTAGCAAAAATCACTAATAGATTACACATAAACTATGTAAAAGAAATTCTCTTTATAATATTGGTCTTTTCTTTACAATTAGAAACCAGAAATTAGTGCCTTCTGTCATAATATTTTAGTAAATCAGCATTTAAATAATACCTAGGGGACTTTTCAGAGATTATTTGAAGCTACGAACAATTAGCTCACTTGGAGTTATATATGAAGAACAACCCTATGATATTAACTGTAACTTCAGATTGTATTGGTACTATTTGCTCCTAAAATCTGGTTACCAGGAAGATTAAAGAGCTTGTAAAATACTCAAGTTGTCTCCAAGCTTTTTGTTTGTCCAGAGTAACAATTATTCTTCTCTCATACTTCATATGTACAAAAGATTGTTTAAATATTAATTCAGCTTCACAACACAACTGTAAGGGAGGCAGTGCCACTACCCTTTATACAGAGTAGAAACAGATTGTGGCTTCCTAAAAGGAAGTGTGAGATGGGCTCAGTCATCCCATTCTATGTTCTGCCATAATGCAGCATTTCTAATACTGCTCCAGTATACTGTACTATTTTGATAATTCTAATTACAATTACAGAGAGAACAGATATGTTCCCAATTACAAGGCCTAAACATGGAGTAAAAAGAGCTACGCTGAACTTCAGCTGTTCCGGATCCTTCTCTGTAAAACCTTTGCTGACTTTACACAAAAATAACATGGGTAACGGGACCAAAACACACTTAAAATCACAAAAGTAAAATTCTGTTCTATGTACATTTGCAGCCAATGGGACAGAAATTCTCGCCCTTGATTTCAAAACCTTCCCAAGGGCAGAAGGACTTCAGAGCTTCCACATCTCACCCTATATCTAGCTGCTCAGCTACAGGATTTCTGCAAAAAATACTAATAAATTAAAGCATATTGCTATGAATAGGAGCTCTGCAATCCATTAATGGTTCCAAGCAAGAAGCATGGAGCATGTATGTATGAAATACAAGGTCTTTGATCAAAAATTAAAAACAATCAAATGACCTACTGGGAGAGAAGGAGACAGGAAGGGAAGAAGGAATGGAGGGAGGCAGGGAGGCAGGGAGGGAGCAAACTGTTTTCTGTGGGCAGGATTATTTTGATGGATTTTTTCATTCAGTCTGAACCATCATAAAAAGAAAATGTTTGCCCACAAGCGGGACAGTTATTCAGTATCATATCCCAAAATAGGTCCCAGCCATTTCTCCACCTCTGCCACAGACAAATTTTTCCTCCGTGCATAATCTTCAACCTGTAAAGGGACCACAAAACATGCTCAAGATTAGAAAGCTCCAACTTTTACCATGTACTACACTTTTTGGAACATCTGCTGAGACAGTGGTTTTGAATGGTGTAACATTACCAGAATGGATAGACCCAGTTACCTGATCTTTACATATCTTGCCGACAGCAAAGTATTTGGATTTGGGACTGGAAAAGTAGAGGCCAGAAACTGCTGAAGCAGGTATCATTGCTAGTGATTCAGTTAAACCAATTCCTGGAAAGGAGAATGAAAGTGTTCTTAGTCTCTGAAGTGATAAAAAGCAGAGCCTTTTTTGCTGGGCAAACTCAAAAACCAAGAAGCATTCCGGTAACATATGCTCAAAGCTATTTTCCACTCCCTATCTATTAAAAAACACACATAATTTTAAATATATTACAGAATTTCATTAACTATTACTGTACAATAACTGTACAGTTTGGCAAACTAAATGAGAGGATCCAAAATGCATGCAAGTATTTTTGGAATTGTGGAAGTAGAAATGAAATAATTGATGCATAAAATATCAGAGGAAAACAAATGGAATCCATTCCTTTTCTAAGAGTTAAGGTTTCTGTGGACCAGGAAATGAGCTGCTAAACTGGCTTTTTTCCTGTTTATATCTGGAATGTCTTCTTGCAACCTTAGAGATGCTAGAATTTTTCTCTGTGGAACAGAACCCTCTCTGCAGGCAATCCACTAATTAGGGACACAGCTCCTTCCCCAAAAGCACTGGCAGTATTTTGCAAGTTCTTCCCTGAATGAGGAAACATAAAAGTGGCAATGAAAAGTGGAAGGCAGCAATTCCCAGAACACCATCATTTCACTTTTTTTTTATGTGGCTCTGCACCTCTCAGTTGCTATTTCTGTTGCTGTTTCAAACATTTGTTGCCAAACCAGTTCAAAATTATCAATAAACCAGACAAAGTTACCTGTTGTTTCCTCAATGTTTGCAAGTTTCCACATGGTGAGCTTTTCTGTATGGTCAGGCTGGCTTGGATATCCAGGGGCAGGGCGAATTCCCTTGTACTTAATTCTGCGTAGGTCAGAGAGATCTAGCTGCTCACTGCTACAGTAAGACCAGAATTCCCTTCGAACCCTTTCATGGAGCTCCTCAGCAAATGCCTTGGGATACAAAACAAATATTTTTAAATTATTTTTTTAAATTTGTGCAGATTGATGCAATAGTTTTTGATTAACATAAAGAATGACAGACTCCTTCTCCTCATTCCCATTTAAGATTTTTAGAAGGCCTCTCTTACCACAAGTGAGAAATTTGATAGTACTTAAATTCATATACAATACATATGCTGCTAATTCAAGTATTTTAGGTTTTCCTCTTATTGGTAGCGTTTTTTCTGTTGTTCTACTTTAAATGCCTACATACTCAAAGCAGTAAATAGGAAGTTCATTAGATGAAGTTCATTAGCCTACAGAAGCAAAAGTTCATTATGGTGCTGAATCATTAGGTCTTGACTACCTGGGTATCTCATCTAAGTGTAGCTCTGAAAGGCCACATCATTCTTGCATCCATACAGGTGTCAGACGTAAGTGCTGCAGTTCATTTTAGGAGAGGACCTTTCCTCTGTTTGAAAGTAAGCAACAGCTTTTCTTCACTGCTCTTACAGGTTACACCATTTTACCAGAAACAGCTGCCTTCAGGAGAAATTTCCACTGAAGTAAGTATCTTTAGATAGTATTAAATAATCATTTTTGAAACTGCATTGTAACTTGAAGCTGGAGCTAACCCCATTGCACTGCACTTATAACACGAGGGCAGGCAGATGGGGATAGGGGAACAGGAGGTAAGGGATGGTATTTCCTAAACCACTTCAGCAGAAGCTTTAAGAGCATGTCTACGTAAGTCAGAAGACGTACCCTGGCTCCATCTGCATGGTTACCATTAAAGCAGAAGGCATGTCCGCAATTCAGTAATAGAATCAATAGGTACAACACATTCTCACTTGGATAAAATAAGACCTACAGATAGGTCTTTTTAACAGCCTTGTTAAAACCTACTAAGTTCTATCAGTCATTAAAACCCTCATAAAGAACTCAGAGATGCTTCTGCAGCTGGAAGATATGGTCAGCAGAGTCCCTTCCGGCTCATAAGAGGACTCTCCTCTCCAGAAAACTTCAGTAGACACAGTTCCCTTTCAGACTGAAAGAAGAGCACACATTATAGACAGCAGTCTTAAGGTCATGCTTAAAATTGAAACAGCAACTTGTCAAGCAAATCAGTCAGAAAATCTGCATGGAGACACATGATAAAACTTCTTACCTCTGCCAGTCGGTCACCAAGAGCCTTCACCATGATGATGTTGTATTCATCATCATGTTTCCTAAATTCATTGCATAACTCCTCTACACCAAAGCAGGCCACAGCAAACAGGCCTAAGTAGTCCCGAATGCCAGAATCCAGTGGTGCTATGAAGTCAGAGAGGCAGTAATAGGGATCTGTGCAGGCAGAGTCCTTTTCAGCCTAAAGAAACAAAACCAACACAAAAAATCAGAACATTAAAAAAATATATTAAATATTAGTGCACTATTAATCTACAGACTACTAGAAAGGCTAAAGGGCCTAAGGCGTTTTCCAGCAAGTTCTTAACCAGTCTGAGTCATGATAGCTTTCTTGTGTTTCATTTACAGGAAAAACAGAAAAAAGCCCCTCTCACTCTGAAAGTCTTTGGATCACTTAAGAGCAAAATGTCAGACACTGTGCCGGACACATACAGGGAAATTTCATTTCTATTTACAGCTAGTAATATTTAACAGCTTATTCTGTAGACAAGATGTTACAAAAAAGGAACACTCTTGCGCCAACTCCTGGGTAAGAGGAGTTTTCCATCTCTAGCACTAGCTTTTGTCAGCAAAACTGATGGATGACAGTTTGCATCTCAGTTATGCAAATGCAGAATTCCTCAGCAGCTCCCATTTTGAAATGGCTGCAAGAGCTTTATAAACACTCCCAGTTTCTTATGCTACAACAGCTCAAGACAAAGGAGCACCCCAGGATGTAGGTCACATGCAAATACAATAAAAAAGCATTTATCACTATTGAAAAACTGAATCCCAAGCAAGGTTCAGGGGCTTTATGCAAACGGGAACTATCCCACTCATTGGATCCTTCCCCAGAATTAAAGAAAAAGGAGTAGAAAGAGTTGGTAATGCTGGCCATAGCACCTAACAGCATATTCATTGTGGGAACACAACTGCTATTCAAAAAGCAGCACAGCTCTTGTAAATCTGTCAAATTTACAGAGAGAGAAAAGTTATTTCATGGCTATCACTTGGCTAAAGGTTCCACTCCAAGTTTCCTTATTCTATGACAGTACTTTCAGGATGCTTTCTATCTGCTCCCAACAGCAGTTTCAAGAACAAACAAAATAACACGTACTCCACCCCCCAAAACAAACAAAAATGGTCACTGTTCCCCTAGTTTCTATAATCTACCAGGTTATAGGAAGTACCCTAACACCAAACAAATATTCTCTTTCCACACAGGTGGAAACTATGGTAATTTTAATTTATTTTGAAATTATTATGCTTAAGGAAAATTCTAAATGCATCTACAACTTTTATTTTTACATCACATCCTTAAGAGTTTATGTAAGAAGCAGAAGACAATTCAGTCTCTTCTACTTTGCTCTGGTGAAGCCTTTGCTGAATTACTACATACGCTAGATTGAAAGATAAGCAATTAAAATATGCAAATTCTAGAAGAACAGTACCCAGAATTGCACAGAGTTTCATGACCTTCACCTTTGAAAAAAGTTGGAATACCCAGTATTCTAACAGGAAAACCAATTACAAGAACATCTATCAGATATGCTCCTTGCGAGAACCCTGGGAAAAGGCCAAGATAGGAAAGTGTAGTAAACTTGATTTACATGGGATATCAAAATGTTTAACTATGTAGTTAGACTCTGGAACCACCCTGCCTGAATGCTTTTGAGAGCAGTTTATGGAAATATCTGCCATGGATTGTCAAGACACACCTGATACATCTCTATGCAACAGATAATCTGTTCCAGGGAACTGGAAAAGGTAAATGTAAAGTCACAGAATGTGTTGAGCTGGGAGGGACCTTCAAAGGCCATCTAGTCCAACCCCCCTGCAGTGAGCGGGGACATCTTGCACTAGATCAGGTTGCTCAGAGCCTCATCAGCTGTGGCCATGAATGATTTAGAATCCTGTGCAATTCTGGCTCAGGACTATACTCATAGAATACTATACTCCAGAAATTTAGGTATTTGTGTATTTTTTTTTTCCTAGCTTGTTTGATGACCCTGAACATGTGAACTATGAAGAAGCCCAATCAGAAGGCAAGGAAGAAGGAGAGGCAGAGTACCCTGAAAATGTCTAATGTATCAAAATAAATGCAAATCTACATGAGTATGATTCAAGCACAAATACTTAAAATAATAATTCTTTCAACCAGAATAAACAGCCAACTAACTAATTCTGAACTGCTTCTTCACACAGGGAATTTCACAAGGAAATTAAGACTTTCAAAACCACTTCTCTCCACTGAACTCTATTTTGCAGGTATTTTAAGTGTTTTTAACCTTTTAACACATTCAAGCAGAATTTTTCATCTAAGGCAGAATCCTGGGAAATTACAGTTGTAAGGTTCATTAGGTTTTAATTTAGTGCACAAGATCCATGCAATGAATTTGTACAGCATAGTCTTTAGGATATCTTAAATATTAAAAAGAAGACAGAAAGCATGTCATACCTGCAGATGTTAAATCTCTAAAACATTTTGTACAACTACTACAATGCAAAATACTTCATTACAAAAGCCCAAGTAGTAACTGTCAAGATATTGCTGTTACTTAAAGAAATGGCAAGACATCAGCTACAAACGCATTACAAATACCAGTTTCTGTTCAGATCTTATCAGGGCATTTTTGTTACATTCTTCCATTTCAGAAAAACAAATGTCCAAACACATTTAACAAAAGTTCAGTCATTGTACCTGTTGCCTCAAGCCATAAAATGTTGCTATTGGTTCTGAAGATCCCACTGCCTCTTCTACAGCATACAAGTGGATATCATCTTGAACACTTTGAGCTGGCCAGAAACCAACAATGCCTCGGGCTTGCAATTTTTTTTGATTGATCAATGTTTTCAGTAGATTTTGAGCATCATCATAAACTCTCTTTGCTTCTTCACCTGTCAAAAAAAAAGAAAGGCATATTTTCACAAGTGACTAAATGGCTTTATGAATTGCCAAAGATTGGTTCATTTTCCACATAATTCTCTGATGAATGCAACAATAAAAAAACAAAGTAAAAAGAAAACAGCGTGACTATGTCTATACAGCTCTAACAACAAACACAGTGGGGAAAAAAAAAAGAAAGGAATTCAGCCAGTACCATTCTAGTGGCAGAGGAAGCAGAATTAAAATGGGCAACAAGAAAATGACTGTGCACCTACATTACCACAGCACAGGAGATCCAGTACATTGGTCTCAGTGTCACCTTTGCAGATGCATTGTATTCTTTCAAAATGCACTGAATAATACTAAAAGGAGGAGCCTCTTGCCATCTTCACCCAAAATTGAAGACACGGATATATCAAGTGCTCTAGTGCTATTTTCTGTCAATAAAATATCTCCCTGAGTTTTGGCAGGTGAATTCCATGTAAGATGATTGAGTACTTCTCCCCATTTGATTTTCAGCCTCACGTTTGATTCACTTTTGCTTTTAAGAAATTATTTCAGTGACACTTCAAAATCTTACTGCAGTAAGGCAAGTATGTTAGAATTACTTACAAGAAGTAAAGGCAATTTCAGTACTCACCTACAGTTTTATCATTAAAGATTTTAGGGAAACCACGGTTGGGATACTTTCCCCTAAGTTGCCAGACATCAAAGAAAGGCTTCCAGTCAATATATTCTACCAGCCTGTTCAAGTCATAATCTTCAAAGACCTTTGTGCCAATGAATTTCGGTTTAACTGTGGGAATGAGAAGTACAATCTGACATGATGAAAATAAAATTTCTCTGAGATGTGCAGCACAACTGATGCTCACCAGCCTCCACCACTACAAATGATTTCTTCCAAAGCGACCCTCTTAGAATTCTCATTGTCATATTGTTTCCAAGTCATATCAAACTCTACAGTTGCAATGTAATAAAAAAAGCATGAAAGGCATATAAAGTCAAATAGAAAATTTAAGGCCTTCTGCTCTTTCACATAAATCAACACTTAATAGCTGTTGAACTTCCGAACTTACTTCATTGGCCAAAACAGAAGACCAAATAATCCTACACAACTTATCAATAACTAACATATGTCTAAATATATACCTTTTGTATTTACAAATCATGCTTTTTTATACACAGAGGTGCTGCCTGCTGTGGTACTGCAGAATAGTTCTGTAAATTAACATGGAATTCTCAAGAACTTTGGCAACTACCACAAGTTTGTTCAGGTGCACATGCTTGAGTGAAAAAACAAGTTGGATATATGTTACCATATAGCCACAAGCTTTGCACTTGCTTTGTCTGTGCTGTTCAGTACTTTATAAAATAACCTCTTTTAAGATGAGCTATCAAAAATTAGCATTTTAGTCATCTTGTAAAACAAGAGGCAGAGAGCAGTTCAGCATTCATGTCACTGCAGGATGCAACTTCTTGTGTAATGTTGCTTATACTTCTAGTCTCTAATTTAAATTTGTATAGGAAAAAGTGTAAGGAGAAATTTGATATCAGTGCCATGTTGGAATGTGTGTTCCAGGGAGATGTCATAGTGGCCTACCTAGGGGGCCTAATGGAAAGCTGGAGACTGTATGTCAGAGCCTGCAGTGATAGGACAGGGGGCAATGGTTTTAAACCAGAGGAGGGCAGGTTTAGATTAGACATTAGGAAGAAGTTCTTCACCATGGGGATGGTGAGACACTGAACAGGCTGCCCAGAGAGGTGGTGGAGACATTCAAGGCCAGGCTTGATGAGGCTCTGAACAATCTGATCTAATGCATGGGGGTTGCACTAGATGGCCTTTGAAGGCCCTTCCACCTCAACATATTCTACAATTTCCTAAACAAAATATAGTGCACTCTGCAAACATTATTTTGTAAAGCAGGCATTAGACTTATCTCTTATCATATGGTGTTACGGATAACTCATTGTTTTAGGATTTTTAAACCAAGTTTTAATTAAGCCTTACTTTATATTTTAAATACACTGTGAAAAATGTAAAGCAGAAACAGGATGCTCAAATTTATGGAAAAAACTATCTCTGCTGAAACAGACACCAGATTACTCAAGCTGTTACACTATTACATCCTGAAGCTTAATGAAGCACAATCTAATTAAAAATATATATCAAATAAATACATAAAATAAGATAAAAGGAAAAGCACAGCAACAACAAACATTTAAGCTGACCTGGTTTATAGTCTGATAACCAGTCATTATGAAAACCACTTCTTCTAGCTTGCTGCAGAGACAAGTATCTTCTTTCCTGTATGAACATAAAGGATAATTTCACAAAGGCAGCCATTATTTCATACAGAAAAACTTTAACTGTTGACCTGGTAGCAAAGTTTTACTCAAAATGTTCTTTGGAACAAATCTGAAAATAGGTCATTTCAATTCAGCTAACACCCAGTTCACAGGAGTGAAGTAAGATTGCATCACAGCCGTATCATTGGTTTTTCTTGTATGCTGCTAATGAAATTGGACTATAAGATTTCCAGTTCCTATGAACTCACTAGAAATTCCTCCAGAGTTCAGCAAGATACTCTCTGTTGACCTCTATTTAAAGGAGAGTGCTGCACTCACTGACCTCACTGACTTCAACTTAGTGGACTGGTTCCCTGGGTAAAGACAGTTTTAAACTGGGTCAAGCCAAATGACCTCTTCAGGAGCCTGAGGCCTCAAGATTTATCTTTCTTTCTGAAAAGACTGGGTAAGAGCCAGTTTGCCCCTGCATTTATTTACAATGGCCTTAGAGGAGTTAGACTGTTTCTTATTGTTAATTTGCACAGTACACCTCCACATGCCTTCTCTTTGCTTTCCTTAAATAGCAACCTCAACTTTCTACTTTGAGACTGCTCAGTTCCCTAAACCATATGGACAGATCAGGAAAGCACAGTGTTGTAAAACTGAACAGAATGTGGCTTTGTTCCAGCAGAAGCAGCCAGTGCCATTTTAGTTACCCTTGTGCAGCTCCCCATTTTCAGCTACTGCTCCAGGAGAGCACGGGTGTCCTGTAAGGTGGTTAAGTTGACATGACTTCCAGCATCATGGATATGTCCAAGATATCACTGATTGTACATTGAGGACAAGCAGAATTTTCACATGCATGCTAGAAATGTTGTTTCATTTGCCCTATTAGAATTTTTTCATCATTTTTACTGTTTGATTTAAAATCAGCACAAATACACCACGGGTCTTCACAGGGAGCTGAAACTGAGAGTCAGTAATGAGGGGAACACTAACCACCTCAAATAAGAAAAGTTAAACAACTGTATTTTACCTTGAGAGACTCATAGTGGTCTTGCCTAATGTCTTCATATTCCTCTAATATTTCTTCGAAGAAATCATCCTTTACACTTTCATCTAAAAGCTGGGAGCACTGAAAAATGTAAAGAGGAAGTAGTAAGCACAATAACAGAACACACTGTAATAAGGACAGAATATGAACTTCAAACTAAGTGATATGCCCTTCAAACTTGTTTCCAATTACCCCTAACAAGCTTACTGCTTTCAAAACCTATTTCAGAATATGATTACTGCTGAGAGTACTGCCCTACTACACAGGAAAGATTAGCAGAGACAAGTCTGTCTCTGGAAAGACCTGAGAGAAGAAAACTCCAAGACTTCACAGCTGAATAGACACAGAAACACCACACAGTTTGGCCTACTACTTCGCAGCAAGTATCTGCTAGGTCTGTTTGATAGAGCAAGCATCCATCCCATAAACTCCAGCCAGATGTTTCACAGTACTGATGTTGCCATATCAGTAGTTTCAGAAATTAATCACATCTAATCCCACTTAGATGTGCTAGGGATACGCTCTTTGCTATAAAACATGTCAAAATTAGGATCCAGAATGAATCACATCATCCTCACTAGAGAGACAGGCTTTTAAATAAAGGTATCCAGTGACAATAATTGGCAGAAGCCAGACAAAACAACCACCTGGCAGGAAAAAAAACCCCAAACAGTTTAGAAATTGGCCACTGTTGTACCTCTTCAATTTTCTGCCATAATAATTCGCATTAAGACTAAGAAGAAAGGGTGAGAGGCACATCAGAAAAGCAGGACATATATTGTTGCATGGGTGAGAAACTATAATTTAGAACTTACAACCACAACACTCTTGGATGCATCCAGGACATGAATTACAGGTGCACTATATCGTGGGGCAATTTTAACAGCTGTGTGTGTTCTTAAATAAAAAAGAAAAAGAGTGAATGTTTCACAACTGCCAGAAACAAACAAACAAACAAAAAAAACCCAAACAGACAAAACCCCCAGCAAAATAAATCCTGACTTAATGAACAGACCAGAATTTCAAAAGAAAGCATTTCACCAATCTGCAATGCACAGATAACTAAACAGAGTTCACTAATAGGTATATTCTTTTCTTCAAAGAACATCAAAAATATTCATAAAGAATGTGTCAGCTCCTATTCCCTGTCTCACCAACTGGCTGAAATGTGTGAATGTTCCCAACTAAGCCTGTTTTTTCTTAATAATTTTTGCATATCTGTTATTTTTCCCTCCCACATGCTAGTCTCTGGGTCTATGGATTAATATTTACAAATTTCATTGATGATTACTTCTGTGATGCTCTACTTCAAAACCAGAGGCACAAGCTCTCTACTCATCCAAAGAAGGAATTCTGCCAGTAGTCAACAAATATTTGACACTTGCAGCTACTTGGTCAGTCAAGTAATTTGCATTAAAATGTCCCTATTCATACAATTATTTAGCGCTTGCTCAAATTCCAGTCATCACAGAAATACTTCATCATTTAATGAAGAATTACTATAATAGTACTTTGATGAATAAACTGGAGTTTGCAGTACCAAACTGAGGTCTAAGCTATCAAATGAAATGTAGTTGGCTATCCCTGCTGCTCAGTCCTGGCAAACCATGAAAGCAAGTGCAGGAATGAAGATACTGCAAGCCAAAGATCAACTTCTTTTTTAAACGCTGTGTTGAGACATCCTTTTGTAAATTAATTTAAATCAGAGCCTAGGAAGTGATCTTCCCCAGAAATAAAAGTCAACTTTTTCTTCATGCTATAGGCAAATACATTAAGATCTTGTATGTGTAGGTTACTGATGACTGAGTAACCAACTGTTCAGGATCTTCTAAATTTACTTCCAAACAGCACACTTTTGATCATGACAGCTCTATTTTTTATAAAAATACATTGTATTGATTGTTTCAATACAATATATATATGCAATATATATGATATATATATATATATATACCCATAATATATTGTTTCGATAGAACAGATAGGAACCAAACAGGGTATGGCACTTTATCAAGTAGTACAAATTAATTTCCGTATTCTTGAAAAATAAACATGACCACAACAAAATATCACCCCAGCTTTCTTGTAGGACTCTTTCAGGTACTGGTAGGCTGCTATATGTAGACATATGCATGATTACATATTTATATACAAATGAATAAAAGTATTATTTATGTATTCAAAATTATACATATATTCTTCAGCAATTTCCATATTTTATGATAAAATTAGTGCTGCCTTGCTGCTGGCTACAATAATCTGACTGCAATACTGTTTGATGATGTTATTTGTCACCACTTACTAGGCCACAATGCCCTGTCTACAAACACTAAAAAATTCTCAAAAAAGAGCTATTCTAATATTTCCAGTTAAAGTAAAGTCATGTCTTTTTTTTCTTTTTTTTTTTAAAGAAACAACCACTCCATGTTTGCTCTCAGTATCAAAGCCATAGGAAAAGAGATGCTTATGGAGAAGGAGAAAAAGGATACACTTAAGTTTTCATTACAGCCCCAAGGCAAATAAAGACAGGTAGTGATCCTACTCTTCACTGTCTGTCAGATTCTGGGGCAATTTGCTAAGGCAAATGATACACAATCCATTTAGCTAATGGTTCTGCTAGAACATGTGCTGGTCTGATAAAGAAAGCAGCACTGCTAACAGCTTCTGGTTATGCAAGAAACGACCTCTGCAGACTTACGATCATATTTTACGTAAACAAGATAGCAAAGCACGACCCAAGGCCATTACACATGCTGAAAGCATGCTGGTAATGATGTTCATACTAGGTGCCAGTGAGCTGCTAACACTGGTCTTGAGGACATCGCAGCAGCTGTACTATTTCACCTGAATGGATCTGAGAAAACAAGATCTCAAGAGGAAAGATCAGTCCATCCAAAACAAGGCTACCTTAAGGCAAACAGCTAGAAGTTATTCCCCATGTTGAACAGCACAGCTTAAGCAAGACTGGGGTCTCAATCATGTGAGCATAGTGCTGGTTTGGGAAAATGCACCAATTTCCTCAAAGATAATAGTTCCCTTACATCAACATGACCACTTCCAGTCTGAAAATACTGCATTTCCTGCATGCTTTGGTGTATTGAATCAGATTGTTCAACCCCTTAGAAGAACAGAACTGTATTCACATGCATGTGTGCGTGACATTTTAGATAAAAACACAGTGCTTTCACATACCACATAAACTCACAAATATATAACACTGGCAAAAATGAAATGTTTAAGATGTCCATTATTTGCTGTGTCCTAATTACATTTAACTCCTATATTCTAGGACTCCTCATATAAGAAAATAAAATTCAGTTTTAAGCACATACATCCTATGTGTGTGTGCTGGGGGTAAATGAGGAAAAGGAAGAGAGAACTGACTATACAATTTCTTTTTCCCTAGTTAACACTATTTTTGTACATACTCCCCAGCTTCCCAGCAGAGTTATCTTACTTAGAAGTAGTTGCTCCTCCAATCAGCAAAGGAATCTTTATTGCCAATCTCTCCATTTCCTTGGCAACAAAAATCATTTCATCCAAAGAGGGGGTGATGAGACCAGACAGGCCAATTATATCTATTGTAAATTTACAAACACATATACATGAAAGGTTTAGCAAATTCACTCCAGAAAATCATGGAAATTATTACAGAAAGCATTTCTCTCATGTGTCAGACAGAAAACAGTGAGATAAAAAGCAGGGTAGTTGCTAGTCTAGAAGCAAGGTTTGACCTAATTAGAAAGCTTTCCAAGAATGAAAGTGATTCCAAATGCCCAGTTTAGGATTTTCCTCAAACAGTCTTCATAGCTGCTGAACACCTACTGCTCTAGTGTCAGCAATAAATATACATTACTTCTGATTAAGAAAGCTTCAAGCCTCAGAAGCTCAGTACTGAGGAGGGAAGTAAGACAAAATAATTATAACCTGTGCTCTCAGAAACAACAAACATTTTTGCACTTCACCACCTATGTTCCACACAATTCATCTCATCTATGATTCTACAGACTGTTTCAAAGCAACTGTAACTTGTTTCACAAAGTTCATTATTTATTATAACAAATAAGTCCTCATTTCACACTCACTGATCTGACAGCTGAATGCCAAGTTCTTTTACTGATTTAAGATCCAACATGAAGTTATTTAACCTTTCCAAGCCTTCATTTATCCATCTGTAAAAGAAAATACTAAAACATCTCCATTGCACTTTCCCTTTTGATACACGTTTTCAGTTCCTCACCTTGGGCTTCAATGAAGTGACAAACACAGAACAGTAAGTTGTGATTTATCTGAAGACAGTCTGACCAAAGCATAGACAGCAGAGGAATGCAATAAGCAGCAATAAAAAAATGAGAGGGGTGTTTTAAAATCAAACGGTTTAGGAGTACCAAGAAAATCTCTCTATACCAGTGATGTTCTCAACTGCAGCTCTCAGTATCTTATCACATGGAGTCATGACTCCTAAATCAATAACTCTGTGAAAAGAAATGAGATGACACAAGATTCTTTAAAAAACAGGTCAAACTTCTGCTCAAGGGCAAACACATTGGTCTTAATGTAAATTACAGACCTAGAACTGAAGTTAAAATTGAAATTTTTATTTGTTATCCTTAAGACCTCTGTTGAAAATGTTTATATAGATAACCCTGCATCTGGCAAAATTTTCAAGACTTCAGAGTTCAAAATTATATGGCAAGAAAATTCAGGTGTAAAGGGCTTTATTCTGAAAAGGGGTTTTTTGTGGTGGTATTGAATCAGGCTAAGATGGAGTCAATTTTCTTTACAGCAGCTGGTATGATGCTGTGTTTTAGAATTGTGACCAAAACAATGCAGGTAATACACTAATGCTTTTAGTCTTGATGAATGGTATCTGTCCAGCACCGGGACCTTCTCTATTTGTCACTCTAACTCCCCAGGGAATAGACTGGGGGCTGCCCAAGAGATTGGGACCCAGTCAGGTGGTGCAAACTAACCAAAGAAATGGATTATGTCATGCCCAGCATTAAAATGGGACAGGAAGGGATTTAGTGGGGGTTAGCTATCTTTTGGTCAGAAACAGTCTGTTCATGGGAGAAGGCGAGTGATTGCCTTTGCAACACTTGTTTTGGTTTTCCTTTCTGTGTCCACTTTTCCTTTACTTACTAAACATCATTTTTATCTCCATCCATACCTTTCCTGCTTTTATTGTTCTTTTTCTCTTTCCCCAGCCTGGTAAGGTTAGCTGGGTGGAAGAGAGTGAAGGATTGCATGGTGCCCAGCTGCCTACCAGGGTCAACCAACAGCAGTGGCACTTTTGAAGTTATTTGGACAATACAACAAGGTTTTGTGGACATTACAAGTTAGCAACATAAGATGATTCACATTAAGGGTCCTTTTGCCTTAATAAAGCATACATTTTATGAAATGAGACACTGCACTTCCCTTGATAGTATTTTATTTCTCTAAACCTTGGCCATTCCCTAGTGCCTAGGTTTTTATTTTTAACAAGTAAGCCATTCCAGCCTGCTTCATTCCATTTCACTCACACTCACAGAAAACACTAAGTCTCTAAGTGTTCAGCTCAGTAAGTCCAAATAAAGCCCAAGAAAAGCTCAAACCAATCAACCAAATTTCAAGAGATAATGAAATAGAATATACTTCATGTATACCACACTGCTACTGGCATGGTTTTTTAAAGTAGATAGATAATTTTGTTTCCTTTTAGAGCTATTTACAGCCCCAAATCAAAAACAAAAATGAAGGCATGAACATTAAGACAGAGTTCTGAAAGAGCAACATTTGACAGACATCTGACAAAAGCCTCTGATGGAAAAGTGACCATTCATTCCAACACTGTTGCCAATCCTGCTGCATGTACACAGGCCTTGAAATAGCCACATTTTCTTGAAGTTCTATCTGCTGAAGCTCAGAAAGAGAACAAGAACTTCATCTCTCATTTAACAAGAACACACCCCAGTGAGTTTTTAAAACCTTATAGCTAACCAACAGCTCTGTTATATTGTGAAAAACTTATCAAAAGGTTGTTCAAATCTTACAAGACTTCCTTTTTCCTAATGCAACACAAAAATCACATGAAGCCTTGCTTACTACAGTTGTTATATCTGGTTTTTTTCAGACAGTATACTTACATTTTGAAGAAATTATAACTATTGCATTTAACCAATATATAACAAATACATAACCATCCACATTTCAGTGCATGTTAAACTGCAATCACCTCAGACAGCAATCCATTAGCACAAAAAGTCTTAACATAGTTAGTATAATCTACTACTAATTAGGTAGCTTTAGTATTACATTCATCTCTTTACCTGAAGTTGTTGCAGCCCAGAACAACTCCCACAATGTTCTTGCCAATATCATGTACATCACCTTTCACGGTTGCCAGTACTATAGTACCATGATAAGGATCCTGAAAATTGAACAAACACAAGAATAACAAATAACAAATTACTTGGAAGCCTCGGTATGTTTGCACTGATCCTTCAACAGTACACTCCTAATCCAAAACTGAGACTGCTACCATAGCACAAGCGATTGCTAAGCAGAGTAGGGATAATATGGTCAACATTAAAAATACTTTCAAAAGATCTAGATCCTTGCACAAGGATTATTCTTGCTAACTGCATGCATGTTATTCAAAAATCTGCATTTAAAAAGAACTTATTAAAAAATTCAGATCTGGATAGCATTTTGTGCATTCTCAACTAAAGCAGCCCTGCAGTAAATGAACTAAAATGAACTAAACACAAATCTTGCCAATTAAGAGTTAAAATAGATTTAGTATTTAGAACAAAAGGTTATGGATGCTTATAATTACATGCCTGTTTGTGCATCAGGAACAATCTTTCTGCGCAATGTCAAGAAGAATGAGAGTAATTAGCAGAAGAGACTAACTTTATAACACAAATAGCAAGGGAGACATTTCAGTAGACTGAAAAGGCTGCTTCAGACTACCCACAAGCTGAACAAACAGCCTGGATAAAGGATCTTCTCAAGAAGGGGAGCTGTACTGGCACAAACTGGTCCTAAGCTAGACAGCAATCAGATCAGCTCTAAGAGGGCAACAGTGGAACTTCCTATAACAATTCGCCACCACAATACAGGCCTTTGTAATAGATTTTTAGCTGCAAAATCAGTGTTGTCATTTGGAGCAGCTCCAGGTTATCACAGTGCCACCACTGAGTCAGATCAGATGCCAGTAAGAGACAATAAAGTGGAAACTTTCTATGTGAAATTACAGAGGATTTTTCCAGCCAAAATCTCACCTCCTTTGCAGATGCCAGATCTCAAGGATTAGATAGCTCTTTAAAGCATATTGTATTTCTGGACAACACTGAATAGCTCTTGACTTCTGAGCCTGTGTTGCCCTCTGTTGTTGCAGTTTTCTGGGGGGAGTGCTACCAGCATTTCCCATCATCCTAGAGCATTCATTGAACAAAAATCCCTGAATCCCCACCAATGCTGCTGTATTATCTGTCTCCCTAATGCTCCTGCTTTAAAGAGGATGGGAGAAGCAAAATGGAGATCAAAGACATCCATCTCAGCATATCAATAGAAAATCTGTAGCAGAAAAAATACTCCTGAAAGGCAAGAAAAACTGTGGAAAGAGGTTAATCAAGGACTGGGGGAAGAACAGAAAGTCCTGTCCACACACATCACACTCGTAACTACTGATGATTTAACTAGTGATTGATATCCAAGAAGGAAAAACAAAAAAGGATTTGCTTTCCTTCTTCTCTTGGGCAGCAAACAACATGGTCCAGAGCACACGCTATTTAAAATAAATCCTGCTTAGGGTACCATATAATTTCAACTGTTTTACGTAAGGAGGGTCTCAAGAACTGGATACAAATCCAAAGGGCTTCTTTTTTTTTCTGATCTTGATAGAGATCCACAGCCACAACTATTTATCCATAAATGTAACTTTCAATGCTTTCCATTTCCTGGCAGTCTGTGACTCAAAATGTCCTGGAGGTTACAGTAGCCTGGGTGACATCAGATGGCTCAGCTGCCACTGTCTGCAAATCTTCTTCCTTCAAGTCAGTATCCAACTTTGGAGATAAATGCAGCTGCTTTTTCCTCTCTCAACAATTTTCTATATAGTGATAACATTTTTTTGAAGAGGAAGGCATTCCATCCCTTGCCCAGAAGAAGGGAGAGAAAGGATGAGGACAGAAGTCCTACATCTCCCCTCCTGCACTCTTCAGTCACAGAGACTATCTCACAATCTCTTCAGACTACTAGCTATATTTTTAAGCATGTCTCAATTCCACTTCATTTCCTTTTAGCAAGGGAATTAAGTGCCAGAGATGCTAAGTGCCACAGTAAAACTTAATCCATTGTGTATGGAAGCAATGAGGTAATGATTTTCACTGACTTCAAATGGTGTAAGAACTAACCAGAAGGTTCCAAATAGCGGCACAAAGAACTGAATTAAAAAAAAAGAAAGCAGTAAAAGCAGGAGATAGATGACACATAGAAAGGTAACTCATGGCAGCCAGAGAATAAATCTACTTGAAATACTGAAGACATCTTATTCACATTCAGAAAGAGCATGGGAAAAGAAATTAGGCATTCTCCTTCTTCCATTAAGATTATTCAGGTTTGATTACCAGGTCATTTTTCTTTCTAAAATGTTTGCTGTATTCATTACATTTAAGTTGGACAATCACACAACCAATCCACAGCAAATGAAAAAATATAGTTTGGGAAATTCCCAAGGAAAAATTAGGAATCATTCAAAAATACACATCATGGAAACAACAGGAAATATACAAATATCACAGCTTAGAGAAAGTCTGCTATTCTTCATTTTTGCATGTATGTTAAGTACCAATACTGAGAATTATTGGCTCTGAGAACTCACAAAGACAAGTTAAGGTTCCACAAGACTAAAGAAAAGCAATGTATGTCAAATCTAAATTTGATCAGAGCAAGACAAGAAGAAAAATATATAACAAAAAAAATTGTAATCACTTAGCACAATATAAATATAGCAGGAAACAGCAGACATGAGTACTTAAAAAGAGGATTTAATTTGAACTCTTTTTTCTATTGAATAGAACCTTATCAGCATGGGGGAATGAGAAATTTCCTATATCCTCATTTTCCAGTGCTCTTATCCCATTTGCCATTAGCCAGATTTGGAAGACATTTTTTCAAGTAGGTGCATATGAAGTTGATAGAACTGTTCTCAAGACAACTGTTGGCAGTGAAATAGTAAATCCTATAAAGCAAAGATGCGCAAGAATCTGAAAATCACTGGACATTTTCAATTGTATGTATTTTTTACATTCTCTGTAAAGCAGTCTTCAGAAACTATAGGAAAAATCACACCTATGAAAAAACAACTATATTTAGACCCCTATTTCCATAAACACTTGTTCCCTGCAACTAGGACATGGCTACACATGCAACGAGCATACTATTCTACCATAACCGAACATCTTGAAATCATGACCTATGGTGAAAAAGGATAGAAGAATTTGGATTCTTCAACTGGGAGAATGATCAGTGTGTGGGGATAGGGAAGAGCTGAAAAGTGAGAAACGAGGTTACAGGCTTTTCCGCAGTTCAATAGTAAAGGCAGAAGCAATAGAAACAAATAGCAAAATTTGCTATAGTTAAAAGTCCTACAAATAAATAACTAGACACAAAACACTTCCACAAAATCTGCACTATATGAATTTCAGACCTATTTCAAATTATGCCAAGATTTTCAGTTTCCCTGTGGCTGCAACAACTCTCCAAAACGAAAGCCGAAATAACGCTATCAGCAAAAAAATATTTCCATTTTTCTCATGGCATGTTACAAAAGATTTACAGCACAAAGTATTGTCTTGCCTCTTCCTCTTCACTGCCTCGTTCAGCCCTCCTTTCTTCTCTTTCTTTTTCCATATAGGGAATAAGGTGCCCAACTGCTTTCTTCATAACTCTAGCAGACTTTATCACCTGCATAGATAATGAGAAGGAGGGAAAATAAACAGTAAAGATTAGGCATGAGAATAGCCTCTCATTTCTCATAGTTTTCTTCTATAGGCATTCAAACAGTAAGAATCCCCTTATTTGCAAACCCGTATTCCAGTTGCGCAGGGCATTCTGCGTTAGCAGGCTGCTGGCCCTTCGGACTAAGGGTTTATAAATGAAACCTGCTTTCACAGAGCAGCCTCCCCCACCACTCCCAACAGAAGTGGAAACTGCAAACACGTCCAGACTTGGATGGTTCTAAAATTTACTATATTTATTCTCATCTTTTTTCTCTCTTTCATGGCTTCAGACTTAAAACTGCATTTCAAGTACAGCAAAAACAGGAAGAAAGGAAGCTAATGTAAAACTACACGAAGTCCCTAAGTAAACTGAAAACAGGGTTGCTTCTAAGAAGCACCTGCATTTTCCTTATTTCATGTGCTATATCTAAAGAAACAGTCAGCACAGAATGTTTAGGCTACATTTTATAATGCCAGTTTTTGCAAAATAAGAAAACATACGAAACAATTTTCTCCTTACCTGAGGCAGAAACATCTTTCCAGCACCAAAAAGTTCTCCAACAATTTTCATACCATTCATCAAAGGCCCTTCAATTACATTTAGAGGTCTAGGATATTTTTCCTGATTTAATCTTGCTTCTTCTGTATCTGCGGTGACATACTTCTCGATACCCTGTGAAAAAAATTGAGAGGCTTTCATCTTGCTAGAAATACAGCTTTTATTTAATTGCCTTCTCCCCCACCAAAAAAACCCGCAAAGTACAAAAAGATACTCTAGATATTGCTAGTTTTTAAGAATGACTAAAATGTGTATTTAAAATAGGTATCCTTAGGAAACAAAACACTGTAGTACTTAGTCATATAAAGTTATTCAAAACAATAGTCCCGAGTACTAAAAGATTGGTTTGTTCTTCTTAATGAAGTCTTAAGAATTACTCATAAGAATCATAAGGGCCACTCGGTATAGAACTGTTAAAGAACAAAAATAATCCCTGGACACTAAAAGAAATGTATTATGAAGCAGTATGTTTCTACCTACACTGGCTGAAAAAAATATTAAGTGTCAAACACTTCAATTTGTGAGGTTGAAAGAAAATTTCCAGTTATTAATCAAATATATTAAATAAAAAAATTAATCATTATAAATTAATAGTTTTCAAAAGAATGGCAGTTGAAGAATTTTTAAAGCCAAATATGTCTGTTAAATTCTGAGCTGTGAGCACACGGGTGGGACAATTTCCTTCACAGATTCACCTTTATGAGAGCATATTCCAGCCTTTCCTCCACAGAGCTTTTCCGCCACTCATCATTCTGTACAACTTTTTTTCCTCCTTGGGCATGATTCTGAAACAGAAAGACATCCATAGGAGATTGCAAGTATAAAAACTACAACCATGGACTTCACTTTGGGGACAATTACAAGAACTGATCCATAAAGTAATTTTATTCAAACGGAGTTTTTTTATATACATGTGATGTACTTAAAACTCAGGGAGTCAACATCCCAAAGAGCACATACCTCAATGAAGATGTCAATACAATTAACAAAGAAAAAGAGAGAAAAGGAGGAAGGTAGAAGGGGAGAGGAGGGAGGAGGGAAAGCAAAAGGGAGAGGGTAGAAAAGGAAAGAAAAAGAAGGGAGCAGTTTAATAATTTTCATGCTCTTAAAAACGATAAAATGAGTAGTCCTAAGGGGTTTAGTTCTGGGAATGCAATTTAAATTGATTTCTAGCATACACAATATACTTAATTTTAAAATTCTAATTAATTTGGCACTAACTCGGTTTCTGCTGGAATAGGTTTATTCCATGTGTTTTCACTCAAGTGGCTTACAGTACTACTGTTTTTCTCACAAACATAGACTGTCCCAAAGCCTTGGATATTTTCTGTGCCTCATACTCCTCCTTGCTGTGAATACAAAGGTGAAAAGAGCATCACAATGCAAGCAAGGTCAGAAGCATCCACTCCAGGAAGGCTCATGGAAGATCATGCTACCCATTATATCAACCACCACACTTTAGAGCAAGTAACTTCTTTTTGTCCCTTGGTTATTTGACATATCTGACATTTTTTGGCATTTCAAAACATCCTATACTTCTGAGTGCTCATCATCAAGTTTTTAAAAGCAGAGTCATGGGAAAAAGTAATAAAGAATATCGCAGTCATGGAGTTTCATGTCTTCATTCACATTCATATGAATATTAGCTAACTACACAACTTCTCATTGTTAAACCTGATTACCCACATATATCTAGTTAATAAAAAGGGAGTGAAAGGAGTGAAAGCTGCCCAGAGAGGTTGTAGATTTTCCAACCTTAGGATGATTATACTGCACGCTGGGGATGAAAAAACCTGCCTCTGGAAGCACAATTTCCTCAAATGGGACAAAGTTTCATCTAAATACTTTACAGAATTTTTTTTTAAATCTCAAGCTTAAAGGAGAAGGAGATCAAATGATCTCCTAATTCTGTAAGGATTAAGATACTCATTTTCCCCACAGGTGTACCAATCATGCAACTCACAAGGTACATTACTACCACCTGAAGGAACAAGCTAAAAACTGCATTGGTGCTCTGATAGAGGCATAAAATGCACATTCTTTACTCTTAGTGCAGAATAAACTGCAGCAATTGTAAATAAAAACAGCATATGCACTTACTGACTCATGACTATGCTTTTGTGTAAAAAAAAAAAACCTCTCACATTTGTCCCTAGCCAAGATGAAAACCAAATTAGGATACTGAGCTCCAGTGAAAATCTGAAAGTTTTAATATTTTATATTAAATTTTAATAGAGCTGTTAAAGATGTTTTTAATCAAATGTCTCTTTTTTGCATTTGGTGACTGTTTTACTCCCACAATAAAACTGCCACAATGACTAAGAGCAGAGATACCAATAACATACTTTTAGAGCTAGAGGGATTCATCATCCACTTGCATTTCTATTTTTCATGCTCTATTTAAATTTGCATTCTGCCTTCTCTTGAAACACTGTTTAAACAACCCCTTTCTAATTATTTTTTTTTCCTTTTCTTTATGCAATCCTGAACACTCTAATGGTAACATTCTGTATATACAGACATGATCCCTCTCAGGTGAACGGCATGGACACTAAGACCACCATCTGAAATAGACTAAGGATCAGTGTCAGGGAGAGTTTTCCCTTGCTGCATTTCAACATGTTACCATTGCCCCTAAAGCACAGGCACCACCATAAATCAAACTACAACCAAACAAAGCTGTGTACAGAAATACCTCCAGGAGGTACAAAATGGGTATGCTGATTTTTTTTGTGAGCTTAAACCAAAGAGCCACCGTATACTGGAAGATTTTTGCCATATATTCTGCTCAGAACAGAATTTCACCAGCTGTCTTACAGCTAATAGACTCAAAATCTTCAATTGCATTAATCTTTGTCTTTTATCGCTACTGTCATTACACAGAAACACGAAATAGCTGATCCTCACTGCTAACATGAGTTAAATGAACTTAAAGTCTATGGCATAGCCAGGAACTGCAAGCAAGTACTTCATGTTTTACATATACTCCAAGCAAAACATTATGACTAAAGAGACAGATGTACTCTCTGTCTCACACACTGCACTTAAGCTCAAGCATCAGTGTTTGCTTTGGGTGTGAGTTGCCTTCTTGGTTTTATATTTGGTTTCTGTTTGTTTGTGAGGTTTTGTTTAAGACCTTTTTTTAACAGAAGTTTGGGGTTTTGTTTTTTTTACAAAAGAACTCTATGCAGCCTGGTCTCCTGAAGCATGTGAAAAACTCTAGGGCAGGATCTTTTCAAAGTACCCATGAAACTAGAGAGGCTCAATCTATCACAGAGCTCACATTTTATTCTACATTTATAAGTGGACCATTTGTAGTGCTGTTACTAACTTACACTTACACTTCGATTGACATACCCAGTTTATAGGCTGGTCTACCTAACATCAGCAGGTGTTAAAGCCTAGAAGCTAAGCTAACTACTATTAAAAGCTTAAAATTGGAAGTTACCTGAGCATAATGTAAAAGTTTCTCTGTTGCATCAGGATCTTTGTTCCATATTAGATTCTCACACAGCTGCAGCAATTCCTTGTGGATATCATCATACACTGGCAGATTCCCAGCATTCACAATTCCCATGTCCATGCCACACTGAAAAAAACCCAGAAAGAATTCCCCCAACCGGAGCTGTCAGACATAGCACTGTACATCTGCCAAGTGCAAACACATGGAAGCCAAAAGCACATCATACCTTAATTGCATGGTAAAGGAACACTCCATGCATTGCTTCTCGAATGGCATCCATTCCTCTAAAGGAGAAAGACAGATTGGAAAGACCTCCACTTATCCTGGCTCCTGGCAGTGTTTCCTATAGAAATTGCATGTAGATTTTTAGAAAAGTGCTTTCCAAAAAGGAAATCTTAGCAAAACATTCAGTCCATAAAACAGTTGGCTCCTGAGCTGCAGCATGTAGCCTATGCACCCCTTCTCCCTTTTCTTTCAAATCCTTCCAGTTACTCAAATTCATAAACACCAATTCAAATCTCTGTAGAAAAATAAAGAAGATCCATCCTAGTTACGTGTAAGCAACTGCTACAGCAGCAGGATCCTCCTGCAGCAGGATTTCTGATTTCCTCCATGCAGGTCTACTCATGTCTCTTGCAATCCTCTGGAAAAAGGAGCACCCAACCTGCCTACCTGCATGTCCCATGAGCAGGCTACAGCTGAGCAGCTTACTTCAAGGGTGAACCTTCCAGAATCCCCGTGATGACAGAACAGCCTGTGGGGGGCTTAAGCCCCAAACTGCACTGCCAAAGTATCTCCAAACCAATGAAATTGCACTGTTGAACACAACAGTGTAGCTTACTTAGCCATATTCAGGTGATTAACTTATCTGCTGTGTTTCCTTAAACACATTTTGGACAAATAAAGAGTCAGGTTTTTCATAAATCACTTCCACAGTAATGAAAACAGTATTAATTTTAAAAGGTAGTCTTGACATACCTTCAAAGAGGTCCTTTCAGTTAGAACATGAATGTGATCGTTACCTCATTTAATATATTCATAGTAGAAATAATGGATTGAAATATATTTATAGGACTATCTGAAGCAGGAATACAGGAATTTCTGCAGGAAATACAGCAATACTGGCTGCACGTGTATAATTTTGCAGCAGTGTTTTACTGTTGTTACTGTTTAGGGGTGGAAGCTGCTTTTCTATTTTCTTTAAGAGATCTCAGCAAAATACTATGAGTTAAAGTGGGCTTACAACTCACTTTTATGGTTTTAGTAGCATTGATAAAATTCAAGGCATACAGATTATGTTCTTCCATTCCAGTTCCTATAGTCAAAATATTAGGGTCAAATATTATATCATTTGGATTGAAGTGCACTTTTTCCACAAGGAGGTGATAAGCTCGGGAACAGATTGCAATCTTGGTTTCTGTTTCTGTTGCCTAGTGGAGAAAAAGAATTTTGGAATGAAACTTACAATTAGCAAAAACTAAGCTCCCCATAAATTACTTGTGGTTTCAGTAATTCCAGAATGAGAATGTGAGTATCGCAAATATTAGCAAAGGATTATATGTAAGAATTTTGAATTAAAAACATCACTGCACTGTACATGGAGTTTTGATTTAACTCATTAAAAACAATTTTGTTTCCTAACATTTCATCATCTTGATGTTTTTTTGACAAACGTAAATTAATTCAAAGAGATTCCACTCTCACACGAAACTCAGTTTCTTGACTAAAAAAGATGTTTATTAGAGAAGGAAGAGTTCAGCATGGCTCAACAGCAGACACTATCAGAGCTAGACTCAGAGCAGTACTTGGACTCCTCAAGTAAGTGAGAAGCATAAGAAATGCTTACATATCAGGGTCAAAACTTTTCCTAAGACTATAAAGATCCCTTTGAATTATCTGTGTCAGTGAAACAAAACCAATCTTACAAGAGTAAGAAAGCTTTGCACTCCAGAAGAAAAAAGTGACACGCACCTGTCCAATTTCATCAAAAGCCATGACAACCACAGCTGCTCCATACAACTTAATTTTCTTTGCTTTCTCCAAAAAGTCTTCCTCACCTTCCTTCAGACTGATGCTGTTTACGATACATTTCCCTTGGCAACATTTTAAACCTGCTTCAATCACTGAAAAATTTGAGGAGTCAATGCATAATGGGACCTGTAAATAAGAGAGAAGTAAACCAGGGAAATAAATCCAAGTTATAGATTAGAGTTCCATATGCTGTTCATCCATTTGGACTCAAAAATGCACACAAGATTAATCAGCATTTGTGAATAAAAAGTTTCCAGATGGTAATTGTAGATTCACTTTGCACTTCATGCAAAACTCGGAGCAAATTTAACTCAAGAGCTCCTATGGCAACTCAATCAAACATCACATAGAAACTTCTCCCTATATTGCTTTGTGTTTCAGTGTTAGATATTTATTTTTAGAGAATGCACACTGCTGAAGGATCTTTTAAAACCATACTATATACCCAGCAATTTTAAGTTCTGTGGGAAGCAACGCTATTATGCACTGTCAATATATAGATTATGGCTATTAACTGCTGCAAAAAGGAATCTGCATTCAGTTTTTTTGAACACTGAAAAGGACTGGAATATATTTAGTCAAACTCAGATACAGAATGTTAAAATTTCTGTTTTCCCTGAAGGCTTTCCTTATTATCATATTATGGTAGGGGTTGGAAGGGACTCTAAAGATCATCTGGTTCCAACAACCCTACCATTACACCTCCCACTAGACCAGGTTTCTGAAAACCCCATCCAGCCTGGCAGTGAAAACTTCCAGGGACAAAACATCCATAGCTTCTCTGGGCAGCCTGTTACAGCATCTCAACAGCCTCAGAGTGAAAAATTTCTTCCTGCTATCAAACCTAAATATATCCTCTCTCAGTTTAAAACCATTGACCTTGTTCTATCACTATCTTCCCTAGTAAAAAGTCCCTCCTCTCAGCTTTCTTGTAGGTTCCTTTCAGGTGCAAGAGGGCTGCTGTAAGGTGTCCCCAGAGCCTTCTCTTCTGCAGGCTGAAGAACCCCAACTCCATCAGCCTATCTTTGTAGAAGGTATCTTTGTAGAAGAGGTGCTGCAGCCCTCTATTGAGTTCCTTTATACTACCTTTTTCGTATGAGGATGTATCTACATCTGCTTACTAAGCACATAAACTGGTTACTAAATAAATCAATATCAAAATTTTCTGAAAGGCAATTTCCAACTTAATGTTACTTATTGTGCTTTGGAGTGACTCAATTACAACCTTTGCAATATCAGGCTCTGCAGAAATGAAGTTACAAAATCTGGTCATTGCAGCAGGGCCATCCAGCATCCCATCATCCATATTGATGTCAAGAACTTGGGCCCCCATCTCAACTTGCAATTTGGCTACACTCAGGGCTTCCTAAGGAAGAAAGTAAAAAGAAAAATAAAGCAACAGTCAATAGATAAATGTCTAGTCAGTCTCAGTATAACATTCCAGTATTCTCAGTATAACATTACCAAAACATGGTAAGCCAAAACTTAAAAATATTATGTCACATTACATTAGAGAATAATGAAATGGTCTGTACTGCACAACAGCATAAAAAAGTTGTTAGTATGGTACAACTGGTAACTAATTTGTTCACAAAAACATGACACCAAATACTTAGTGTGCTAGCAGTACAGTTGATTTTAGACAGCTGTTCATATTCTTAATCGAATTAACATTTGCATGATGACGGGGACTTCTCACTCCACAAGACATCAGGAAAATAATCTCTGTCATGGTATGAAATAAGAACCACAATAAGCTCTGATATTTTATAATACAGAGCACTTAATTTTTGGAAGCTGACTACTATTTTCTCCAGTTGTAGAATAATCACCAAGTGCTAAGAAGGATATACTAAAGCTTTCCCTCTAGCCCACATAATTATCTGAACACTGTCTGCTCACTTTCTCATTTTTGTCCCTGTGCAAACTGAGGAGACAAAAATGAAAAAGGCTTTTAGTTTCTCAGAGACCCTATCAATGTATGTTAAAAGTTCTCTTTATTTAGTAGGTTTAGCTTGCTTCAAAACTTCCAAGAGCTTAAGAGACAGACTTGCTAAAAAACAAAGTAAGAATTTAGTTTAGACAACATCAATTAGCACAGCAAAGCATACTATGGGGCAGAGTCTCAGCTCTCAAGAAATGCCACTTCACTATTTGTTTGAATGTTACAGTAACAGTTTACACCAGAAAACAATGAGCCTTCCAGCCTCTTCATTTCTGCTCTGCAGATGTTTCAAGAAAGCAATTACCTCCTAAGTACCTTTTTGTGTAGCAACTCTTACACAGCATGCTTGGAGTCAGTGATGAAAGTATACGAAGCAAGCATAAATGCTTACCAGGATTGGAGAATTGATGGAAAGAGATTGAGGGCTGCACAGTGTCACAGTCTATCCCAATTCAGAAATACCCTATATGTTGGAAGAAGGGATCACAACCACTTTCCTTCCTCCTTCTGTAAATCAGCCCCTAGACACAGCACAGACCAGGACATTTTCTAAACCATCATCAGCTGCATAACTTAATTCAAAGTGGAATGTCTCTGTAATATTTGTCCAAAAAAAAACCCTTCACACAAATTTATTAGGAGCTGGTAAGCACAGAAAAAAAGGGCAGAAAAAAAGCAAATTCTTCTTTTCTTATGTTTGTAACTAATGCAAAATCACAGAACCTAGTTCCAGCCCCCCTGCCATGGGCAGGGACACCTCCTACTAGATCACACTGCTCAAAGCCCCATCCAACCTGACCTTGAACACCTCCAGGGATGGGGCATTCACATCTTCCCTGAGCAACATGTTCAAGAGTCTCACCACTCTCATATTGAAAAATTTCTTCCCCATATTGAATCTAAATCTACCCTATTGTAAAGTAGTGCTTTTTGCCAGCAAATAAAATCCCAACTAATAACATAATGCAATGTTACAATGAAAAATCAGAGCATCAACTATAAAGATTATTATTAAAATATATACTTCATAGTTGCCTGCCATGATGAGTTTAGCAAACTTCCGTGATCCTGCAACATTGCAGCGTTCGCCGATATTAACAAAGTTGGTGTACGGTCCAATCCTGAATGGTTCCAGACCTTAAAAAGATATTTGGAATATATTTGTAAAAACTGAAAGGGAAAAACTGCAAGAAAAACAAAATCCCATTTCTAAACTGTGAAATAGAGGCGTCTCTTTCTTTAAGAGTGAATTCTCATTACATAAGGAAATGTACAAATCTAATGAAGAAAATATGCCAACATATATGCCAAAGGTTTCTATCTTTCCTTAATGACAGTTAATAATTTACCTGACCTGCAAAAAAAGCCAGCCAACTTTTCCAATATAAAATTATGTGAAGCTACAATTCTTTGTGTATTTATGTGTATGTATGCACACATACTTTCTCTCAGTTTCCAACTGCAGTATCTCATGACTCTACCACTAGAGAAGCCCACTGAATTAAATGACAGACAAGGATTGCTCTTACTAGCCTATCCAAGTCCACAAAAACAAGTCAAGTGAGACCTCTGAATAGCAGGGAACTCAGAAGCAAACAAACCATGAAGCAGAACAGAATAAAATATTCAATGAAAACACAGGCCAAATATTATTTAGTTTAAATTATACTAAACTGCAATGAATACTAGAGCAAAAAGAAGGTACTGTTTTAGATGGATACATGGCCCAAGGGCTAAAAAAACCTGAAGAATGCACAAATCTAGACTTTGATAGATCTGGACATATTGCTGGAATACTGTCCCAATAAGACTGGACATGTCAGGTGACACAGGGCAGCTCTCTTACAACAAGTGACACAGGATCTCGTGCCATCAACTGTAGTCAAATTACCCGATTTCTCTATTCTTGACCCTCCTCTGTTGCAAACTGAGGATGAAGATACTTGCTCACCATTATAAAGTACCTGAGACTTGCAGAATAAAACATGCTGGCTTGACTATTTTACGTAAGGTTGTTATAAAATGTTCTGTTAATCCTTTGACCAAAGCAGTAAGATTTACATCCAGTCACACATCCATAAACTTGCTGGATTCAGGTAGAACCAGAAACTCGCAATGCTGTTCTGATTGGCAGAATACAGCAAATAAATTTATAAACAAAGGTTGCATGAGTTATAAAACTCACACTCCTACATTCCATTTTACCTGAGAGCAGCATGTATCCTTCGGAGAGAACAGGCGGAACACGAGGCTTACAGAATTTCACAGCTTCAGCAATTTTCCTGCATTACAGAAAGCGGAAAGTGTGAAGTTTTCAATTAAAATTAAACAGCTCCAGATAAAACTCAAACAGAATATACTAGACACATACCTACATCTCCAATTTAGCCCTGTGGCGTACAAGACAAATTAGCTAGTTTCACTTTGTTTGGCCAAAGGCAAAAACATTGTCCCAGAAGTTCCTATCATAGCTATTTCCAGGTACTGTCCAAAGCTGAAGATTCACCAAAGACAGAACATGAGATGCCACACCAACAAGATACACAACAGGTATTAGAACCAGTCCTCAACCACATTGACTCTCACCACATTCATGCTTTGCTGAGCTGAGCAAATGCTGATTGATTGCAGCAAAAAAGCCAAGGGACAAACGTTGTTCTATGCTCAGACACACTTCTCAGATGCCAGAATGACTCATGGTGGTCACATTTGCTTTTTCTTTGCTCCAGTCAGCAGTGACACACAGTGTCCTCTTCCCAGTTTGTACCAGGATGAAAATGAACCACAAGGGCCTCTTCTCTTTCAAGCCCAGGTAAAAAAGGAAGTTTCTCCCACTGAGCTATTCCCAGTAAAAAGGATATGAAATGCTTCTTCTGATCGGCCAGACCTAGCACCAGCAAAGCACTCCCAGATCTCCCATTCCACACTCACACATCTTCCTACCATCTACTATCAAAGGAAACCTTAAGTTTCACCTTGTGGTCACAAGTGCCAGGAAGGGAAAGCACATATAGCACAAGGAAGCAGAAATAGGAAGTGTGTTTTATTCAATGGTCAAGAGGGAGGACTAATTCCAAACCAACAAAAGAGCAGAGATGTAGTTCTTCTTTGAACCATGCCTCTGCTCATTCTTCATGATACACTCGGCTATGGAAGCTAGGTTGTTTCTACTCTGTATATTGCTGCTATTGGCATTCAAGTCATTAATCTTATCAGGAAGCTCTAAGACAAGCCATGGAATATTGTCCCACTGTAGCAGCACATAATTTCCTTTCCAGTGCACCTAAAGTTGCAGCTTGTAATGTACCTGATATGCGCTGGTGTAGTACCACAGCAGCCTCCAACTATGTTGACCAAACCATCCAAAGCAAAATCCTGTAAATGGGAGGGAAAGAATTTTGTTTCAAGTTAATAAAGATAACTCTTAGGTTATACATTTTAGATACATATTCACAGTTTTTCTCTGTATGTTAAGCAATTTGGGCGATCACAAGAAAAATATTCCATTAAAAACCAATCAGTACTATTTCTTTTCTCCCAAGGCTAACCAGCAATTTCAACACCTAATTTTAAGAAACTCCATCTTAAATTGGCCCATTTTATGCTGAAGCCCAGGACAAAAGCTTGTACGAATATCAAAGACTACTCATACTGTATTTAAATGCAGATAGTGCTGCAGCTCCCGCCACACAATTCTATCCAGCACAGATCAAGTGGCATATGCAAGGACACTCTGCACTGGAACACCACCAACATTAGCAATTCCTATACACACAACTTGTATTATGCCAAGTTCAGAAAAACTGCTCAGCTTTTGAACAATTCTGAAATGTCAGAGGGAAAACATAGAAGCGTGTAAGTGAGTTACATCCACAGATCAAGTGGCAGGAAAGCTAATTACTGAAGGACATGAATGTAATTAAGGTTTCACAATTTCCTAAGCAATTTTTCCTAACCTGATATCTCAAATCACTACCATCCACCAAATGGTCTATGAGCAATCCAAATGATGTATAGCACCATCTGAGGAAAAAAAAATTCCCCCACAATTCTGTAGCAAATATGTACAAAACACAAGCAAAGAATTCTTCTCTGCTAGTACATAAGATATGTCACACACACAAGAAGTATTTCATACCTTTATATGCTTGGCAGTCACTTCAGGAGTTTCATCATAACCACCAAAAGTATTAGGAAGACCTTGGAAAGAAATTTTTCTAGTATCATAATTTGTTTAAAGCCCAGAAAAACAGAATTAAACACCATAGAAGACATATTTTAAGTAGCTACACTTATATGAAGACTAAGATGCCTCATCACCTGGTGCAATCATTACTCCATATATTATTAATTATGCAAGAATGCATTCTGGGTTCATTGTCACAGAACTAACAGTTCCCACCAGCAGTTTAAAATATTCCTAATCTCTTTTTAATAGTGAAACAATCATGTTTTCAAGATAATTCAACTCTATTATTGCTAGAGATGGAAGAGTTTAGTTACATTTCTTCTGCCTGTAAGCATAGGAACATGCACACCACACACCTGCATTGGGGTAACAGATGATGTAGGCTGTTGTACATTTTCCAATTGCTTCAATAAATGGTCGCATTTCAACTGCCCCTAAAGCACAATTTAAGCCGATACTGGAAAACAAGTTTTCAAAAATTATACTGAGGTAAAAAAACTTTTTACACACAAACCAGACAAATGTCAGTCTTGGCAACTGCTAACCTCCATACTTACCTACGACAAAACCAACCCAACTGCCAGGTTCTTTAATTGTAATCATCAATACAGCAAGACTGCAAAAGGAGAACTGCAAAAGGTGGAAGAAAAAGACAAGGGAGAAGGGGATGGACTGAACGGAACCGGAAGCAGTAAATCAAGGTTTCATTTCAAAATCCAAGACTAAAGTGGCAGCACTTTGACAGCTACTGCAGCAACACGACAGTTCTGTATTTTCTAGGTAAGAGAAATGGAATGAGCATGACAGACTGGAAAGAAGCCTTGTGCTACAGGAAAAAGTATAAAAAAGGTTGAAAAAGCAAGACGTGCTTAAAGCACTAACTCCTCACTTTCTTTTAAAATAATATATAAATTATGACAGCCTTGAAAGAAACCAAGTGCCTCCCTTGGCATGTCTCATGGTAGCACCAGGTTTGGACAACTGAATCTGCTACATCTTAGTACCCAAGTCAGCACTACAGCAGAAGTACTTGTGTATGAATTAGCTTCTCAAACAATTTTACCAGTATATGAGGTATATTCATGTTTTCTTTCATTCAGTGAAAGATGGAGAAATGTGACTTGCACTCCTAATGTCTACAGTGAAACTAAAAATGGAATTTCTCTTTCAGAAAGTATGCAAGACATGCATATATTTTCCTATGTTTGCTGATCTATCTGCACCACTCAACCTATGAGCACTGCAAAACTCAAAAGGTGCTGCTGGAAGGGGAAGATGTTAAAAAATATTTCTCCTTTCTTGAGATAATGGTCTCAGAGAGGATTTAGGCTAATCTCCTGAAACAGGAAGGGATAACAGCCACACGTTCCAGTCAGCTGAGTGGCAGAGACTGCCTCTGAGTTAGCTATGTTAATAAAACACATGTACTCCAACTTAGTTTCCCAGAGGTCAAAAGCAATAAAGCCCTGTGCAGGACTGGGAACATAATATGGTTTCTGACTCTTCTTCTGTTTCCAAGGATCAGGCAGGGACTTGGTAACTGTACAAGTAGTAACTACAAATGCTTGCAACCAGATTCACTTGATGGACAGAATGACAAATGTTTCAGATCACAGCAACACCCAAAACCAATCATATACCAACACCAAAGAAAACACAGGCCCCTTTCAACAGCTTAGGTGTGTTGTTTTTTTTCTGAGGGAGTAGGCATTCCAAGTGCTGTCTCCAAAGCATCTTATATAGGTCATTCTATTTACATAGAAAAACTTTTCCATAATCCTTTTGTTCTCCTTTCCCTATTCAGTTCTTAAGTATATCCCAAACTTTCATACTTATGTCCTGGATACAAACAGCATGCTTAAGGAATATACAATTAATTACAGCAATGAGGTTCTGGAATTATTTCAAAGGGGGGGCTCATCCCTCAGGATTTTTGAAGTAAAGCATGGTAAGGATGGTTAACAAGACTGTCCTAATCAAATCAGATGAATGAAATGTATTTCCTACCATTAAGTCATTCAATTTAGAAGCTTATAGCTCATACTCCCCACATCCTCCTATTCAGCTCTCTCCTGTATTAGGCTGCTTCATCTCTCTCTTACTCTGTTTCTGATTCTGAGTACAAAGTCACTCTCTCCACCCTACCTTACCAGAGAGATGCTGTAAAAGCAGCACCCTCCAAACAATCACTTCCTGATGTTCTCACTTGATTTACAAGGTACTGCCCCCCCCCCCC